>NQII01000694.1:545976-683400 GCA_002778355.1 Clitarchus hookeri
GGGGGGTGGCTGTGGGCCAGCGTCGCTCTCATATTCCTAAACCGTCACATGGCAATTTTTTATGTGAGCTTATGTTTCAAAATTCTATTAAAAAATTATTTTTCATTTGCCTATTTATAGTATGTTTAGATATAAAGAAGATTATGATGTTTGCTTGGAATTATCGAATTGTAAACTTCTATCGAGTTGTTAAACAGACACAAATAGACTGCTGGAAAATTAAAATTGTAACATCAAGAATGATGTTAGCTAGATTTATTGGACATAATACCAACCACACACAGGTGGCCTGATTACACTTGCAGCTCCGCATGACGTTTGGATCATGGGGAAATCAGTAGTGTGTAGCCACACCTTGGGTGGCAATAACCGCTACTATAAAACGCGGCACTGAGATAAAGAGAATTGGGATGTCCATCTGGGGTACCTCCGCCCATGCAGCTTCGGTATGTGCACAAAGTTCAACCATTGTGGCTGCGGGTGACTTGAGGCAGGCTAGTGGTCGTCCGACCATTGAACACGCGTTTTCTATGGACGAGAGATCCGATGAACGCGCAGGCCAAGGAAGCAGTGTGATATTGTGACTATCCAGAAATCGTCTGATGACAGGTGCTACATGCGGTCGTGCATTGTTCTGCTGGTACAAGACCCCAAGCTGGCCTGAAGATAGGTGAAAACAATAGACTACAACATCTCCGCGATGTAAAGGTTGCTGGTCACCGTACTAGCGATGCTGACTCGGCGCGAACGGGACTGGAATCTGATGGTAAACCATAACATAACTCAAGGTGCTGGACCGGTAGGGCAGTTCATAATACAGGACTCGGCCAGGCGTGCACCATGGTGCCGCCAGACATTGATGCCACCATAATGATGCTGCAAGCAGAAGCAGGATTCGTTTGAGAAGACAATGGCATATTATTCGTCCCTCCAGACCCGACATTGCACGCACCATTGCAGTTGCCTGTGGTTAGCCGCCAGAAGCAGCCTCAGTAATGGGTGCCTTGACAAGATGTCCTCATGCTGCAGACGGCAACGCACTGTGCTTGCAGACAGAGATTGATGCACCACATGCCTGAACTCCTGGGCGAGTGTGTTTGATGTGGTTCTGCCTGAACCATTTAACCAATTTAAACCAATTTTAGTACGTTGGCAGTGCATGACGTAACCATTGATTTTAGAATGTGATAATGTTATTATGCAGCAAAAAATGAAGATTTTACATTAGATCTCGGTAACTACAAAACCGATTCTTGCCATATTTTGCATATAAGTAATACTATGGTAGGCCATGTGCATGAGTATATGCAATTCAACTGATTAGCCTATTACTTTCAAAATGGCTGCTATATAAATATTTTAGTTTTATTTGCAATATCTACAATACCGTTTCATCAGTTTCGCACAAAATTGTTTATGGTGCAAGTATTTTTACAATCAACATATAGGTCAAAACATAAGCTCTTTTATCCGCCATTTTGTAAGATAGAGCCATGTATAAAATAATATTTTATTGCCATAACTCGGGGAAAAATCAACAGATTCCTACTAAATTTGACACTTAAGTAATATTACAGTACGTCATGTAAACTATTATGTTTCAGTGGAAAAAACTATCATTTTCAAAATGATGGCTGCATAAACATTATACACTACTATTTAATTTCTATAAAACCGTGTAAACAATTCGAACTGAACTTTGTTTGCTGGCATTTTCTATATAAGTATCAAATAAGCTAATATATAAATTCATTTGTCAGCCATTCTTGATGATGTACTATATAAAAGATTAACCTTTTGTGACCTATCTCGAGAAACAATTAACTTATACTCACCATATTCATGCTACAAGTTATACTTTTGTAGTCCGTCTAAATTTATATGACTTTAAAAGGTAGTCCCATATTTTCAAACATATGACAATCATATAATGTTCCAATACAGTAATGAATATAGCACAACCTGAGAAACTGGAGCTTATATGTCTGGGACCAACTAACCGATTCCGACAGAGTTTTGTTCATAAGTAGTGCTACAGTAGGCCATGATTTAAACGTATCTGGCAGTAATAAAAATCATTAAGATACGTTCTGTCATACATATACATTAAACAATTTAACCGCTTTCAACTATACGTAGATGCTGAGAATAACCATTTGAATCATAACATATTCTTATAGAGGTTATCTTTTGTCAACTTTTTGTAAGATAGTGCCACATTATAAAATGCAACATTTATATCATATCTCAGGAACAAATCATCAAATTCCCACCAAATTTTGAACGCAGGTAGTTCTACAGTAGGTCATGTAAAATCAGAGAATTTAAGTGGGTCAAGCATTTCTTTTAAAATGGTCCAATATGAATTACTGAAAAATTTTATTTCAGCTGTTTAATAATGACGCAAATTTAAACCAAACTTTTTATATTGACATTATGTATAAGACACGTCAGATATACCTATACGGGACTTGTTTAAAGGCTTTCTTGTACAATAGTGCCAAATGAGAAACTTAATCTTTCATGCTAATCTCAATCAATTAACCTATTTCCACAAAATTCTCCACACAACTAGTACACGATTTAAGCGATTCGCAGACTTGTTTTCAAAAGGATGACCGTGTAAATATTTAAAGTTGCTAAACGCAGTCTACCAAAAATTTAGGCTGATATGACAAAATAAATTGATGCCACGAATACTACCTCTGTAATTTAGTTAGCTGTACGCTAGCTGACAGCACGAGGCGTTATGTGTTCGAGTCTCGGGTAACTCACGTGTGTATTTGTAATTGTCTCACCAGTATGGCATTGGTTTCTGGTTGCTTCTTTAATGCTATCGTTATCAACGAGTCATCAAAACCCACCTAACATGCAACTTTTTAAAAACTTCATCATAATTATTTGCATTCATGTAGAGGAAAGTAGGCTCATTAGTTATATCGATAACTTCTTGTTGGTGAGTTGCAAATTTGATGTTCAGCATCATATTTTTAACTATCTCTGAACTTTTTGTTAGCGATAACAAATAATGTGTTTATTCTACAACCATTACGAAATAACTTTGGAATACGGTTACCAGAAAATAATTGGTAAGGGTTACTGGTCACATTTCTTTGCCAATACACTTCGGAAACCTCTAATGTGAGAAGGAGAAAATAAGTCGTTTTGTTCTCCGCATTGCCATTAAAATCAGTTGTAATAAAAACTCTTATTATTTATTAACTAATTTACTAAAAGGTATTTGCCTTTCTCATTCCACGCAGAGTACAGTACATATACTAAATCCTCCTAAGTGTCTCGATACTATCTTCTTTAGAGGCATCAAGATGGTCAGGAAGGTGGTTTCTCTAAGTCCACAAGCTACTTTTTTTTTCCCGCCATCGCCGGCGACACGGAAGGAAGGTTTGCGAAAAGCGGGCGCCGCGATCCCTCGTCTCACTCGGCGCGAGCGTGTGATGTGATTAACCGAAGTTTCCTTGGCTTGACCTGTTTCCACGCCCACCAGCGCTCCGTGTCACCCCCCTCCATCTCGTCCCGAAGCCAGTGGTCGGGCGTCGCGACGCATACGACTTCCCCTCCTCCCCTTCCTTTCGGCGACGCTCCAGGCCCATCACTTACGCCCTGGTGAGCACTCGGGCGCAGCGCCTCCGGCGGATATCGACTCTGGCGGATATCGACTTGGCAGTGCGAAATGGATCCCGAACACACATGCCAGCCCGCTTGGCAAGTCTACCGAGGACACCGAACATTCGAAGTGGAATGCAAGTCGCTATTTGTGCCGCATTTCCCTTAGCGCACTTTCACATATTGATATGTTAGGTTTGCTAACTGTGAGGTAATCGAGCTACTTGCAAAAATAAAAAAAATGCCTTGTCGAATTTGTGAAGCCTCTTTGTTCATGTAGCTAAAATATTTTTAGCCGTTGATCAAGCTTGAATAAAACTGTGTATTTATTTTAAAAAAAACGAGATTTGTATGTACTGGTTAGCTTACTTCAACAGCCAACCAAGTTAATGAAATATACGATGTATTTCATATGTTTTTGAATTTCATGCCAAGTAGAATGGTTTTGTTCCTTCTGGTGCACGAAGCATGGAGGAGCAACTGATGAGTGTTTGGAATCATCTCGGACATCGGCAGAAGTGGTTGATGGTAGAGGGGGTTGAGTAAAGTCGAATAATGTCGAACATAGTGGCAGTGGTAGAGGGTGTCGCAGCTTGCAGTTTGAATTAATAGTGAAGAGTTGTCTAAATTTATTGGACGAGAAGTGGTTTTCTTGGCGGGGTCGGTGTTAGTGAAACGAAAGTTTCACTAGATGAAAGGAGCGGGAGGGTGTTGAGTGTGGTGTAGAATAAAAATAAATATATACGAGGCGGTGAAGTGTGATCGAGATATAGCAAATAATTGGTCACTTAAACACCCAATAAGATAATTTGAGAATGGGTGCATGGAAGTCAACTAAACAATTAATAAAACCTGGAAGGAGGGGGTTGTGTGGGGTTCAGTCGTCTTTTGGTCATCATGCTAGGATGATATGTGCTCAGTCATCTTTATTTAAAAACATAGACATTCAAAATGTAAGTCTTAATTTTTTCTCAAATTTTCAAAAAATTATTTATTTTTGTTCTTTATTTAATTTTTTTCCATCTACTATTTTTTACATTATTTCTCAAGTTCATTGCCATCCAAATGGACATGTCACTGTCACCCCAGGTAAAGATCAAAGTCACCCTCAACCAAGATGGCCAACGCCCGAGGTCATTCACTTGCTCCTCAGCTCCTTCTACATGCTCCATGCACCAGAATGAATCACGTCATTCTATTATTTTAACATTCGACTAGTTGAAACCCAGGAGTCACTGATTAAAAGAACGGAGCCAGATATGTCTTGGTTCTGCATGCTATCAACAAGTGCGCTCAAAAAGTTTTTTTTTAATGATTCTTGCACTGTTCTGCATTGATGCATATCGAAATAAATACTTCATTTTCTTAGTATAGTTGACGTTGCATTCTGGAAAGAAGCAGACCGTACCTTTATTTTATATCGTCATTATGTCAGCGCTTGTGTCGGCTTGTCTGAGGTCTTGCAGTTGTGGTGGCAAATATGAACGCACCTTACAGATTAGTGACAATGTACTGGAAAAACTGAAGGTAGTCTCCTTGCATCATTATTCTTCGACGTTTGGGTGTTATCCTTGCAGTGGCGCTTGGTGTCATTTAATGTACCACTTCTGATGTACTACAATATTTTGGAAGATACAGCTATTCGAATATCCTTGCGTTTTTCCGATAAGACTGGAGGAAATTACATATATGTAATAATTTCCTGCGAGGGAATTTTAAATTTAATAAAATACCGCAAATGTACTTTCACACAATGCAGAACTTAGACATGAGTTTTTCTTTTCATATTTATTAAATTATACTATATGTTTGATGTATTATTATTAGTAGATAGATTTGGACGATGCGAGGGCAAGGGCTGGGGGCTGGGGATCTGTGGATATGCCACCATCGTGGATGATGTCACAGCCACCATTTAAGATCCGCCATATTAGATGATGTCACACCCATCATCTTGGATACGCCATCTTTGATGATAGCATGGCTATTATCTAGGATGACATCAAAGCCGCCATATTGGATGATGCCACAACTACCATATTGTTTCCGTCCGCCATATTGTTACTATCCGCCATCTTGTTTACATTGGCAATCTTGTTTCTGCCATTTGCCATCATCTCCGCCTTCTTGTTTCCACTTGTCTTTTGTTTACATAGGCTGTTACATGGAGGCATGCCAGTGGTTCGACCATCATATTTGTTTATGGAGATGGCAACTTGATTGTGCTGTGTTGCTCACTCGCTCGGCTGCTAGAGGGCACCACCGATCCCTGTATTGTGGTTTATTGCAGCTAGAGTGTGCCGCTCTATTACACACCTGCTTCTACCCTGCCATATTGTTTCCACTTGTCCTTCATCGCCTGCTAGGTGCGCTGGTGTCACTCTCGCTCGGCCACCATGTTGTTTCTAGAGTTGCGTGCTAGAGGTGCTACTTTTTTTATTTCGGAGCTCTAAATATCGTCTGGAGGAGGGCGGTATAGAATTGCCGAAACTTGGGTCGGCATGCAGACGCCTTAGATCTTCAGCTATCGGGACATGAACTGGGACAAGTGTTTAAAATATAAAAGCATCTGTGTGCTGGGGATGAATAAATATTTTGTACCGATAATTCAAATGTGTTGTAATAATTTTTATATACTTTTTTTGATTATCCGAGACTTATATAGACAAAATTTTTTTTTTTTTTCACATTGTGATAACAAGTAATAGACATTTTTTTGAAGTCATAATAATTTTTTTAGTAAGCCTTTTTAAGTTTATTTCTTATTTTGTATGTATTTTCTTTTTAAAAATATTATGGAAAAGGTTTACCTTTGAAATAAAACACATCTTTATTACATTTTTATTATTCAGATACAATATTTTTTGTTGAAGACAATTCTTTTTCTTGTCTTTCATTCATCCTTCAGTTTTGGAACTGGTCATCCATCCTCCCCCGCCACAACATGCCCACACACTCATTCCCCACCCGAAACGCCTCTTCACCTCCCCCTCCTTTACAACCCATACCTATTTTCCCATTGGCTGGTTTGTCAGAGACAATCAGGCACCTTCACCTACCCCCTCCATTGCACTCATATACCAGCATATAAAAGGCCTCGGGACCCAGTATCCTGCCTGCTGCTACTGTCTTCGTCACCTGCTCGCCTTAAAGTATACAGTTTATTTCTCGTCTGGAATTTTCTCATCGCCAATCAACATATGTTTGAACGCTGTCCCAGTGTGCAGAAAATAATTTCGGCGATTGTGGTGAATCGGAGGCTATGGTCACTTGTGGCAGAGATCCAGATAACTAACTGGCCTTTCTACCAAAAGCGTTTCTGCTGACATACGCACAACACGAAGTTCAGTAGGAGTACAAGAGACTTACAGCCTACCTGCAGCAAGACGAAGATATTCGCGACTGCCTGCCCGGTAAGGAGTGCTTCGAAAGCTTCACTACTTCCATTCCGGACACTCTTCATTCCCGCAGCTGGTGCAAGGCGCTATGTCGCAAAGCAGCAGCAGTCACCTCCTGCACCACCTCCTCCATCGACGAAGGTTCCGCACAGTGAAAAAAATGAACAGCTCTGCAGACCAAGTGACAGCCAACCTCATGCAGCTGATGAAATCGGTCTCCGACCCAGCATCACCGTCACCTCGACGACATGCAACGAATAGCTTCAAGCACACGAGGGCTCCACGCAGACCACTGTCGCCACCAGCAGCAGTTGGTTGGCACCCGCCACAGATATTCCCAACACACCATCCGCACGATCTTCGATGCACGAGGCAATGTACAGCAGTTCATTCGTGTCAGGTGTGGTAAACTGTTATCCCAATGCAATATCTGGGTTGCAGCGAGTGGAGTACTTGCTAGACGACCAATGTTATGATGATGCGGTGGAAAACATAGAAGTCTGTGATTGTGTGAATAATCCCTGTCACTACTACATCCTGGTGCCTGTGTAAAACCGAGCATCTTGAACGCCGAAGACGAGACAAAAGTCTATTTTATGGACATAATCCAGTGCGATGGTGAAATATGCACAGTGTACAACATGAGGCTGGATGTAACCCTACGATGCAACTATTGCAACGAAGAAACTGACACGATTCCATTAGTCGAGCGGACCACGACTTGTCGCAGCCTGCCATGTGAGGTAAAGACAAACTCACCGGATGAGGATGGGGAAGGACAGTGTAAAATAACAAACTATATAAAGAAACAGTGTTTAGAACAGAGCAACAATGTGAATAAATTTAGAGTTTCTAATTATATTTTTAGGCACATGCTGTGTGTCGGTGTGTGTAAACAAAAAACAGCAGGATTTTTTTCATAAAAAAATTTTGTTTCTTAAAAATTAACTATCTTATATATGTATGAATAATGCAAATAATATGTCGCAACATAAATTCAGAAAAAAGGACATTAAAAAAACTTATTTTGCCTGTCAATGTAAAGCAATATTGCTTACCATGAAAGTGAAAACATAATAAAAGGATTCCATGAATAAAATATGTGTATAATCTTATAACAATTTTGACCCTTTTGTTTTGTACGCCATCAATTCAGAAAAAAATGGTAATGTAAAGCATAGTTGTTAAAAACTAAAAAAAAAAAAAAAAAAAAAAAAAAAATTCAAAACAGAAAAGAAACTAATACAATAAGGAAATAAATTATGCAAAAATTACTTTCTGAATAAAATATGTATACCATTTAGGTTACTGGAGTTTAGTTTGGGAGCAAGCATTGACAAGCAAGGCGCCTGACCTTGTTAAAGTATAAATATCTGTGCTTGCGTGGGAATAGCAGTGTTAGCATTTTCACACGCCTGCACCTGTATGATGTCAGGTAATTGGAGTCTGCATGCGTGCATCCTTCCACATCGTTTTCACAATCTATGTGGTGTCCGATAGCATAAGTCATCATGTGCGTGGGAATAGCTGTGTTAACATTTTCACAGGTTTGCACCTGCTTGGTGTCAGGTAACTGGAGTTAACTAAAGATTGAAAATAGAATGAGTTAGCAGGCTTCACGAGCAAGCACTGGCGCATCCATAATGGTGGATGAGTGGGAAAAGACAGGGGAGAGGGGGAAGCTGATATATAAGTGGAGGAGAACGCTCGCAATATAGGCTGTATCTTACTTTCATCACATTATATCTGCACAGTTCCGACATGGAGATGTAGCCATTTACTCCGATATTACCATGGGCTACCACAGAGTTCACTTCTGGATATCTGGTATGCCAGAGCGAATAGAAAACTGAATCAGATTTGACATTGGGTCAGCATTAATGAAGAAGATGGTTTTTTTCAGCTTTGTTCCAGTACCATGCTACTTTATTATCTGCCTAGTGTACCACCTCTGGCCTGACACGAAGTTGCCTTCCACTACCAGTGAGCTGATAAGGCAAGCAAAAGAAGAATGANTTACCATGGGCTACCACAGAGTTCACTTCTGGATATCTGGTATGCCAGAGCGAATAGAAAACTGAATCAGATTTGAACATTGGGTCAGCATTAATGAAGAAGATGGTTTTTTTCAGCTTTGTTCCAGTACCATGCTACTTTATTATCTGCCTAGTGTACCACCTCTGGCCTGACACGAAGTTGCCTTCCACTACCAGTGAGCTGATAAGGCAAGCAAAAGAAGAATGACTACATCAAGATTTGGGTCATAGCAAAATTGTATATCAACTTAGAAGACCAGACAACTACTAGATTACTTGATGGCCCAATCATTGCAATGGAGAACATCAAACAGCCATTTGAACCATGGCAGAACAACTTGGGAGACTGTGTGCACCCCACTTACCTGCGATGTGTACTCTGCATTCGTACTCCTTCGGCTGTCAATCAGCCATGTTTGACTAAGAGCAAGACTGCTGGTGTGTGGACACATGTTTCCAGAGTGTGGAATATTATGTGAACGATCCCCGGGTAACAAGTGCTGAACAATGTGCAAATTATATACATGTCTACTTTTCATGGGAAGCAATAGCCATGGCAAACTGTATATAACCTAAAATTGTGATATACTGTAATAGCAGCGAATGTGCAGTTAACGTTTGTCGACCACATATGCATAGTTTTCCACGCACAGTTCAAGAAATGAAAAATCGAATTTTAAGCGAAGTGGTCAAGACATTTGATGATCATCCTCAATGTGAGCATTTACTATCGAGGATATTAATGAAACGTTCCTTGACAAATTACAGTCTTTTTTAAGAAGAATCCAAAGTGCCACTACCATATGCTGAATCGTGTACCGGGGATCTGCACAGTACTGTGAAGTGCCATGAACCATCCTGGACTAATTTGCAAACAAGGGTGTGTGTGAACGAACTCTGTCCCATTTAAAGGCAGAAATTACTCAGTGAAGCCAAGTTTTCGCCATCAAACCTCCTGACCAAGCAGATGGGACACTATAAATAAAGAAGATATGTTCATAAATGTCAATTATCTGTGAACCATGAATCCAGAAACATATAGTATGGACTCTAGTAGCAGTGGCTATTCTCACCACTTGCATGCGAAGTATACGAGTCTTCTTCTGCCTAGTTTGCGGTCGGCAGCAGTCAACCAGTCCAGCAGTCAGCCAGCCCAGCCACCATGGACCCTGGGTACGATGGTGACGAACCATTTTCTGAAGTCTGCGAGGAAGATGAAGAAGTGTTCTGTTGCCTGATCATACTAGCACCGAATTGGCACCATGCATATGCACAACCCCAGCACTTGCTACGACTACGTGCGTGAAGGCTTACATTGCGTGCAGTATGGTATTACTTTTAAAAATTAATGTGGTGATATTTGCCGCTCGATATACTTTAAAGTGTGTAGTAAGAACGTAAATTTCAGTCTACAGTGGAATGAATTTTCACTATACGAAACCTCCAGGGTAGTATCCAGCTTCGTGTGGGAAGACAGTAATTGCGCTGTTCACCTCTGTGCTCCGAAGCTAGCGCAGTCTTATGCGATGCCCAGGGACCCCAAGTACCTCAAGTACAGAGAATCATGCGTCGTAAAGAACATTATAGAAGTATTAAGAAATACATACTTGATCTTTACCAACAATGGATACACCGTGTGCATAGATTTTTTACTCCATATATAGGCAAAAATGGCTTCGAGAAGCAAAATTTTCCCGCAAAAAATTAATATTAATTGAAGCTGGAATATATAAATATTTCAGATATGTTTGTTCATGCACCATGAAACAATAACCACAGCTTATGTACTCCAGCAGCAGTTATACTAGCAGTGACTCATCCATCTCCCAGTGAATACACCAGCAGCAGTTCCACCCTGTGGGCCTTCCATGTTTATCCACTCAGAAGATGATGCTGTTCCCTTCGAAACATTAATAGATTCTGATAGGTTGATTTCATTTATACTAAAATTAGTAAAACATATTTTTACATATATATATATATATATAGTTCTTTTTTTTGTCGAAATGTGAATAAATGAACCTATGTAAAAAAATACCTTTTTCTTAAAATAACCAATGTGCCATAAGCATATTAAAAACTGATGAACACTCACAAGTGTTATGCAAAGAAAGTTTAACTAGCGCGAAATATTGAAAGTTTTCATTCTGATATAAATTTTAAAGGCAGTTAAAAACCCAAAGTCATTACCGCACTTCTCACGCCAGTCGATACCAAACACAAGCTTTGTTACATAAACACACGAAACCTGTATGCGTCTTTATTTCCACACGGATTACTCGCCTAAAAACTTGCAACAAAAACATTTCTCACTGCCTTCGTTCACCATATAGAACTCAGCCGATTTTAATCGACTGAAATATGACATAATTCTTCAGATCCTACCATAGCCCTCCTCCTACACATGTTCGCACATATTTTATTTAAAACATAATATCGAAATATATTGTTTTCACCACTGAAGCAGAACGGACTGCATAAGTAATTAAACACAAATGAATATGTATATTTAAATGTAATTTATTTACTTGTAATATACATTCTATCTTTCAAATTATTTGCTTGTTAGATTTTTTCATTTCTCTGTTGTTTGCAAATAATGGATAGCAGCCAACAGTCTCATATGATATAACAGTGATGCTTTAGTTTATTGATGATTGAAGATATCTCAACAATACGTGAGAGATCCCCGCGTTTTTTCAGTTCAATCAAATATCTCAGTCTATAAACAAGTTCATTCGGGTCTTCGGGAAATATATAACGAGCGTTTTTGACGCCTTCTGCCTTCTTCGCATCACTTGTCGAAGTAAACTCGTTGGTGAAATGTGTGGGAACATCGAGGGAATCATAATCCTTATCAGATACTTCATCAACACTATCGCCATAGTCATTATCATCAATGCTGTCTTCATGATCGTCTTCGCCTCCTGTTTCTTCCTCAATATTAAGATTACTACTTTGTAGGAGTCAAATGGACATCATCGGTATTTAGAGCTGACAACCATTTATTTTGAAGTCCGTCGACTTCACTCGAACGCCTTGCTAGTGTACATTCTAGACATACTGACTCTACCAAAACTTGTTGGTCTCTCATTCCGTCATTAGAATTTACTGTCTCGTCATAATCGTCTGCGGAAACAGTAACCACCGATGCAGCAGGAGGTATTGGCGACATCACTTGCTGTCTCCCAGTAGACGAACCATTGCAGATCTTGATGTGTTCCTTCATTGCATAAACTGCATGCAGTCATTGACGTAATGCTTTATCTTGCTAGTTCCCTCGTCGTCTTCGAACATTTTATGTAGTGTATTAACAGGAGGTAACGAAGTCGTCACATGCTGTTTCTCAGTGAGCGAAAAAACACTACACTTATCAACCTTGGTGTGTTTATTTAATTTATCACTTTGAGTGAACTGTCTGGAACATTTATAGCAGCTCAGAAAAGCATGAGATGGGTTCTTTAAACAGTCACTCTTCTCATATCGCCGCGCCTTGCAACTTTTACTGAAGGTCTTGGCACAGTAACAACATTGTTTTCCATGTAAATTTTCAGCAGTGGGAAATGTACATCCATAGAAGTAAGCCCCACAGTAGACTTTATACAATTACTGGCTTACATTGCCTTTAAGCATGTGTGAGTTCATACACTTGTTCTACTTCACAGTGCTGACTACGCAGTGCTGACTCCTAAGTTGTGACTCCTCAGTGCTGACTACTGCCTCTTGCAGACTGACTCCTGCCGGTTGACTCCTGAAGACTGACTCCTGCCAACTGACTTCTACAGACTGACTCCTGCCAAGATTTTACTGATTTGCTGGTTCAATAACAACTAACCTAGGATGCATGAATATATTAATTTATGTATACAGATAATTCATCACATTCGTTGAATGTCGTGTCAGGTATCAGTCATTCATCGCATGGCACATTACCCATTCCATTTTATAAGCTTTTGTTCGACGAATTCTCGAGCTAAAGAACAGACGCTGGATAACTCACCTTCCATACCGCTCACTCGCAAACATATACATGGTAGTCAATGTAGCACCATCCGATCGGAACTTGAATCGAAGACACACTCGCCATTATCTCCAGAAGCATGCCTCCCTGTTTGTGTAGCATTTCACGAACCATTCATATATTGTACGAACTTTCCTTCTTGAATTCATTTTACGAAACACGTTGTGAACTAAGAATCTAATTGAAGGAACATTTCTTGTACTGCTCTTTTAAGGAGCCTGGCGTATGCTCAGAGAAAGCACTTTTCCATACACTTAAAATGTAAAAAATGCAATAAATTTAATTTTTGGAGCACTCTTAGAAAACCCAAATACATATTCGCACGAAAAGAAATCGTTTATAATTGGAAAACCCGCAGATGCCACCATCGATACATAAGCATATTATATACATTTTAAATATTATTGTTGTTTTATATTACCTATATTTAAACAAACATAGAAATACAAAATATAAACAAGCTGAGTATAAAAGATTACCCCAACTTGGAATGTCTATAATATCGAAACAAAACAACCTACAACCTTTATTGACTAATCAATGAACCGTGGAACCGTGAAATTTGTTTACCATACATTCATAAATGTTCAGTGTGACCACCACGAGTGGCCCGAACGACTTCTACGTGATAATCAAACTCGTTCCACGCTCTTGTCAGCATGTCCGGCGTTACGGTTTGGATGGCGTTCGTAACTGTCGGTTTGAGGTGGTGAGATGGTAGCGAGCTCGCATTCGATATGTCAATGTGAAAGGGATGGTCTGATGTTTCCTTTATGGTGCGCCACCCCATTGGCACCTAGCTGTTTGCGGATACATGAACGAGACTTTGCCGCAACGCTTGATTTGTTGAGGAGCAGCTAATGACCAGGCTCTTCATCACTGGCCCCCAAGAAGTCCGGATCTCACCCCGGGCGATTTTTCTATGGGGGTACATAAAGTATCAATTGTTTCGTCCACCATTGCCGGCTAACATTGACGACTTCAAAACGAGAATTACGGACGCCATCCAAACCGTAACATCGGACATGCTGACCAAGAGTGTGGTACTAGTTTGATTATCGCGTATATGTCGTTCGGGCCACTCGTGGTGGTCACATTGAACGTTAATGAAGATATGGTAAACAAACTCCATGGTTCCAAGGTTAATTTGATTAGTCAATCAAGGTTGTAGGTCATTTGGTTTTGATAGTATAGACCTTTAAATTTGGGGTATTCTTTTATACTCAAACAGTATAAATTATTTTGTACATAATCATTATAAATAATCCTACAAACATTATGTAAAATAAATTACCCTAAATTACATTTAATAAAAACTAGTTTCGTTTAATGCATAAATCTTGTAACAGTGTACACATAAGACCTCACAGTCAATGAGAACCGCGTAGGTATTACAACAATCGTAGCGAGTTAGGCCCCCTCCCCCCTTTACGCTTTTCGTAAATGCAAACGCCTATATACATAATGTTCCCACAAGGATTATACATATATTTCAACCTCGTGTTGACATCTTACTCGAGAAGATGTAGCTAGCTACACACATAGTGCAATTGCCCGTACAGTCCTCGCTGAAATACACTGGCCTTTCATCTTTCCGAAAGAGTTTGTTTGTAAACAGCATATACATGCCATCCTCTACCCCACCTTACTCGCCTCTCGCACGTGCTTGTAAGTGCGCTAGGTGGTACCTCTGTCGGGGGTCATCATAGCATGACGAGCACACGCTTCTTGGTAACAGTAATTTGCTTGCCTACCAGTTTTCATTTAGGACGTATTTTATAAGTAGGGCTTAACGTCTCGTCGACAGCAAGGTCAGAGCAAGTTGCTCAGAGGAGAAATCGGCCAAGGAGGGGGAACCATCCCAGTATCCGCCTGGAGTGATTTCAAGAAACCACGGGAAAACCGAAATCAGGAATGCTGGTTCGGGACTCGAACTTAGGTCGTCCCGAATGCGAGTACTGCGCCACCTTGCTTGGTGACGTTTTCGGAATAAAATCGCTAAATTAAAGATACATCCGAAGCCAGAGCTGCACAAGCTCAGCAAAGACACGAAAACGGAACCATAAATGTTTTAGTTAGACCACGGTTAATAAACCCACATTTTGTGTTCCTTGCTTAGTTCCTTTTTACATACAGTTATTCTTTCATCCTACCATAGCTATACGTAAAAAAAAAATAACAGTAATTTACCTGGCCATTGCAACTCACATATGCCATCCTTTCTAAACAGTATGGAAATCATGCATGGTAGGGTTTGTGTTTAAGCACTTAAAAAACAGTTCAGCTACTTAATAATTTATGCCAACCTCCTGAAGTTGGTCTACCTATTTCATTTGCCAACAAGTATTGTAAGTATACCAATAGTCTTGTGTAATTTTTCCTTGATTTTTGAGAGATTTTTATGTATTTTTCATTCACCCAATTTACGAACTTGTCATTATATTGATCCTGCTACCACGGATTAAGGTAACTGTTATTTTGTTTTAATCTGTTGGTTACCATTTCTACTGCTGGTTCCGCAACAATCCTAACTTAATCCATAGATGTATTTGGAACTTAATTTCTTTTTTTCATACCCTTACATGTGCTATCGCAGCCCCAGTAAATGGATATTAACGCCACATATTCTTAACATTATTGCGATATCGGACGATAGTACACATTTAATGAAATTACGGCATTACTTTAGTTTGTGTACATAAAAAGAGTTCGTCTGCAAGACCAAGTAACCACAATGCATTCAAGATGGATCCATGTGCTTATTCCCGGGTATAACGCGTAGGCGTAAAAACTGAACTGATTGTCTTATATTTGCTTTGTACATACAGTTATTCCATGCTTACGTTCATGTCATTAAATATTTGTCACTACCCATAAAGTTTCAGGCTACTCCGACAACGAGGTGGATATTCCCGGAACACTATTTTCCTAGCCTTACATTAAAAAACCAAAACGAAGCTAAGAACGCTTCTATACTTTTTGATGTGGATGTGGGGAGCTTAGCTGCTAATGCAGACGAAATAAAAACACAGCACGCATTAAAACATTGGTAATTATATGTACTTAAAAAAAAAAGTTTATGTTTAAAACGGACAACACATCTAAAATCCAACGAACTTCAGTCCTTGCCTAAAACCTTCTTTCACTTTAAATAAAAGAATATTAATATTAAATTCTACTATCTTGTATGTAAACAAAATAACTTTCAATAAACATAATTTTTTTAAAACTTCCTAATAAGGGAAATTTTTCATCTAAGTGAATAAACAATCATAATTTCTCGGGTAGCTCCCGGATTCCCGTGCTATACGATGATGCTGGTTGGCGGGTTTTCTCGGGGATCTAAGGTTTACCACGCTCTTGCGTTCCGGCGCTGCTCCATATTCACCTCGCCGCGCCCTGGTCAGCTCACGATGTTAAGAGCCGTCCAAATACCTTCACTTACTCTTCATACACATTTTCTATATATTATTTTCTAATATTTAAAATAATGATATTAATTTAAAAATTATTTTAAATTTTCCCTTCTTTAAATTTAGGTAAGATAAGATTTCTTTGAAAAACTCTATCCTTTACATCCCCGATGGTCGTGTGGTTAGATGACAGATGTGTCTCTCCCTCATCACTCTACTGTCTCTTATATTGGGTATGTTACTAATAGCCTCATAAGAGACGATTTTAGTTTTTATTGATTCAAGGAAAGAGACTAATTTATATCTATCTCCACGATGTAAAATGTTAACAAGAAGAGCACTAACAAGAGAACGACGAGCAGTTAGAAAATATTAATTGGTGTAATGCTACGTTTAATGTTTTTCGGTATGACACAGGTTTTAAACATAAATATAACAGATCGTATAGGAATCGGAACAGACAAATGCACGAATGACTTAAGAACTCTGTGAAATTTTAACAAACACGCAGAGAGTAGCGATTATGTAGTTAATTGTCTTTACTACAGTATGTCACGAATTTATCGAGATCCAAGTCCCCAAATGATCAAAGCGTCAGGAATAGAGCTGTAATAATATTCAAAGCCATTTGTTAATGTACTGAATTTTCAAACGAAATGCTGTTCTTATTTCAATACTTTGAGGACAATTAAGGAAAATGTGTGACACTTGCCAGATCAAACGCCATACTGCAATGCTAGTACAACTGCTCAAAGAAGCAGAAGCACTGCAAATTGTTTTCAAATAGAAAGCACGGCAGTTAATATCATAGCACTTAGTTATCCGACATTTATTTTTACATTAACAAGTCGTAGTTACTTAAAAATAACACAGGCAGACTGCTTTCAATAGTATGGTAGTGTTTTGAGCGAGAATAGAAATATCTTACCTAAGAGCTGTTCAGTCTTTTAATACACTTTTCGGTAAAGCTGAAGAAATTGCAAAATCATTATGTATGACTATCATTATCCCTCGTACCATCAAACAGCAAAATTTGCACTGAAAAGTACCTGCAAATATTACTAAACATTAGAATGTCGATGTTTTAACCTCTATTAACAAATGTTTCCAAACGCCGTGCCCTAATTCAGGTATCTACTGGCGTACTTGCACCTTTGCATACTTCTCAGACCCTTGGTGTTATACTTGATGAATTTGGACAGGCAACCTTGTTGACTTCGATCACAGCTATTACCCAGCCAATTCATTTTATTAAACATGTATTTCGGAGAATAACTCGTTAATTGCCGAAATTTTGTAGTGTTAAATCAAGGATTCAATATTATTTCAATGTGAGTTACATACAATGTATTGTCATGATGATTGTATGTTAGCTTTCAGTTTTGATTGCTTGTTTTATATTAGCTTCTCTTGGTTATGAACAGATAGGCCTTATACGAATTAATTGATAAAAAAATTTTTAAGGTGTCTCTTTCCATAATTTTTTCTTAGATTTCAAATTTTATACCTTCGAATTAGTTATGTTACTCTATTAGTCTTTGAATAAAATAATAATGTTGAAAACAATTGTAATATACAAAATGCATCTCAAAATGGAGCATGGATATGTACGTGTTTTANTATGTTACTCTATTAGTCTTTGAATAAAATAATAATGTTGAAAACAATTGTAATATACAAAATGCATCTCAAAATGAAGCATGAATATGTACGTGTTTCAGGCGGATTCGCACGCAGCATAATATTTTATATCACGTTTCTCTAGTGAATTCGTTTATGAAAAAAATTTTTTATTNAGGCGGATTCGCACGCAGCATAATATTTTATATCACGTTTCTCTAGTGAATTCGTTTATGAAAAAAATTTTTTATTACTTTTTATTTTGCCATTGATATATGATACAACAAAAGAAAACTTGAATATTTTTGCACCAATATACTGTATTGCTTTAAAAACTATCTGCAAAACCACCTAAACTAGATATATCCTTGTGAAAAGGTAAATATAAAAGCTGTAAGGTAATAATGAACGTTCTCCAGAGTTTTGTAGTGGAACAAGAGCGTACTACATTCGAAGATTGCTGATTAAACTGCTGTCTTGCATGTCAGTGTGTTGTCAGTCCAGAGCAGACGTGTCCCATGTTGCACACAATTAAAACATTATTCCTATCACACTGTGGAAAGAAAAGTCTCATGCAATGAGCTTGCTTTAAAGGACGTGCATCGGGATAGTCCGACTGACAAGGGAGGGGAATTTAATCGTTTTGCACAAGGAGCTGCATGTGAGAAAGCCTCATTTGTAAAGTAATACAGCAGGTGTTACTGCCCTACTTCAGATAAGCATGACTGTTCTGAGAAAAGAGCTTTTAAATATTTAGTTTTTTACTGTTTTTCAGAAAACTTTCAAGGAAATGTGTTCTAAATATATGTAATACAAATATCACACTGGTGAAAAGTAATTTATTTATAAATTAAAATAATCCTATTTCAAAAGACTATATATTTATATTGAGATAATTGAAATAAGCAATATTGCTGTGTTAGTGTAAATTACGAACTGGTATTGTAAAATGAAATGTTGTTTTAACTTGCGGAACACAAATATTTGTTTCGTAACGAACTTTGCCATGTCGACGATTGNTGTAAAATGAAATGTTGTTTTAACTTGCGGAACACAAATATTTGTTTCGTAACGAACTTTGCCATGTCGACGATTACTGAAAATATTTCCTCTACGCATATCGAATTATTAAGATAAAAAAGACAATGCCACACAAAAAATATACAATACTCTTTATCACAAAAGTTTATTTAAGTTAAAAAGTTTGGAAAAGTTTCAAACTCAAATTTAGGACTGCCCTCATCGTATCAGTAGAATTAACACAAATACGTTTTTCCTTCCACAAGGACATTTTGTAAAATGAAGGCAGCTGAACATCGTCAGGTTTCCCTAGCTGATTTTATCTTACACTCGCTTCGGAGTTTTGTGTCCAAGGATGTGTCTGATAAAACTAAAGTGTGAGAAAGTATTTTCTCATCTGAAGGACCTTTATTTCTGTCCATCGTACTCATCCTTGACTACATTATAGAAATGTGTATTTTATAAGTATTTNATCTGAAGGACCTTTATTTCTGTCCATCGTACTCATCCTTGACTACATTATAGAAATGTGTATTTTATAAGTATTTTTCTCTTATAAGACTATTCCACTGAAAAAATTATCTGTTTCCAGTTCTTTCACAGGTAATGAAACAAGAATTTTTGCAGATTTGGTAACTGTACGCAGTAAAATTTTGTTCGTTTTACAAATATTTCTTTTGAAAAATAGAAGTACCAAAAAATATTCTTGCCTCACTGCAGTACAAACACAGTTTCTTTACAACGCACTTTTATGAAACATTCAGAATTCTTTATATATTTATAATAAACCGGTCTAGGGTACTTGCTTGTTAAAACTTTACGTCTATTTTACCCACTCCAAAGTGATATGTAAAATCTGCTCTTTATTTACTTGTAGTGATACAAATAATAATCCTGGTAACTAGTTTTAGAAGAATATTTTATAAAAATATAGAAAATTTTTACAGTGCAGCCAATAGTGCAGGTATTTAGAGCGAGAAAATCGTAATTCATAGTATTATGCTGTACCACTAAACACGAAATAAAAACAAGATGGCGGAAAATATGGTAGATGGCAGAAACAAGATAGTGGAAGGAAACACGACGGTGGCTCAAATGCCATCCAAGATAGCGGCTGTGTTGTCATCTAAGATGGTGAATCGAAAATGTAAAATGTGACGTCATTCAATATGGCGTATCCAAGATGGCGGCTGTGACTTTATCCAATATGGCAGCAAATCCGCAGATCCGCAATTCCCCAGTCCCTGCCCTCGGATCGACCAAATCTATCTACTATTATTTAATTAAATATGAACGTGGTATATATGTTGCTATAACTATTAAGCTTTGACAACATCAGGAAGCATAATTTGTAATATGCTTCATAATCTCGTTGCATGAGAGCCTGGATCAACTGAAGTCGCTCTGGTTTCACACCCAATTGCTCATGCCGGATATTCGATTCTATTCTTTGTGGCAATTGTAGCTAACGAATAGCTTAATCAACGTGTTGAGCAAGCTATTCGTTAGCTACAATTGCCACAAAGAATAGTATCGAATATCCGGCATGAGCAATTGGGTGTTTACTGTGCGGTTTTCGTGAACCGCACAGAAAACTGCTCAAAAAAGTCTCCAACCTCGTTCAGAAAGCGTCGCCAACTT
This sequence comes from Clitarchus hookeri, assembly GCA_002778355.1. Classification (NCBI taxonomy): domain Eukaryota; kingdom Metazoa; phylum Arthropoda; class Insecta; order Phasmatodea; family Phasmatidae; genus Clitarchus; species Clitarchus hookeri. Next base: position 566,750 of record NQII01000694.1, read on the forward strand.
TTGTTTTCGCAGATGCACCCACTTTGTCAACAAGCCTTGTGCGTAGCGTGAAATTATATTCGGGTGTGTAGTTACCAGAAATATTGTGTGATAAATACTCATATCACAGAAGTTTTACACTTTATTTAATATCCTGTTGGATGTACTAACATTTATATTGTGCAGAATACGTCATTTTGCATACGTATCACTCCAGTGCCAAAAACTTGAAACTAGACGCCTGTAACTAATTAACAAAAGAGCTTTCATAATTGCTTAGCCAATAGAAAAGTGCTAGTAATGAATGAGTTCAACATATTGTATTTATGTTTAGAGTACATACATAAAAAATGATAATACAGGCCTAGCCACTTCTGTCAAGGCATTGAGCTGCCATGCAGATTTTTCGCAATGCGGCGTTAATACGTGAAACTTGAAGTTGTGGCGCTATCCTTTTATTGGTGTTTGACGTGCAGAAACTTAATTGATACTTTTAAAACTTTATTCTCTAACCTATTAGCATTTTTTGTAGATACAACCAACTGGACGATAAATTTTTAAGTAAAAGGCATCAGAATATATACAAACCTTACTTTTTTTTAGCATAGTCTTTTACAGTATTATAAATGTTTTATTCCTGTAAAGGAAAATTATTGTCAGTACGGATGCAGTAGTTAGCTTGTTAAACACAAATACAATTAGATTGGCAGTTAGGTGCGTTCCTCTACCTTTTAAATACTTTAATTAATAGTGGAACCTAATATTATAAGCGTATGCCAAACTATGTCACGTGTAAATGCTTTAACATTTTGCTGCGATATACTTGGAATACAAAATCGTAGCGTATTGAATATGTAACATTACGAAGAGGCAAAAATATACCAGATCTGGGGACGTCTTAAAACTCTACAAGTCAACAAATGTTCCCGGCCCAACAACAATATTTAATTTCAGTGCAACTTATCACCGCATGAAAAAATTAAATTTGAGTTTAATATAAGTTAAAATATGTACTGTAGGCAGAGCTGTTGCTAAGTGGATAAATCCTTTGCTCTGAAAACTTTCATAATACTGCATATATATTTAACAGTTTAATTACGATCATTAATATAAAATATGTTTCGGACAGCATTATTTGAACATCACGACAAAAAAATCCTATTAGTGTCGCTACAAAATCAAAAAAAGATTTTTACCTTGCGTTTTTAAATCAAATTGAAAACTGTCGTCATTATAATAAAAACTTTTTTTCAGTTATATGTGTTATATTTTTAATCTGTTGTATTCATACTTTTAAAGTGTAATGTCTACCCATTGTAAAATTTATTATACTGTCTAACATTATTTTCTGCTCGATTAAGGGAAAAATTCCGATTACATCAGCTGGAAAGAAGTCGTTCTTGTGGTGCCCGTTCACGATAAAAATTTGAAGTCATAACAAAAATATTCGATTTATAAAATATCCCTTGTCCATGCAAGCAAAGAATTGCTCATAAACTCAACTCTACGCTTTATTTCTTAATACCTACATAGGAAAATTTGTATCACAGCTGATATATGAATGGTCCTGCATTAACTATAAATGAAAGATATACTGAGTAGAGAGAAGCATCAATAACAGTTTCTATTAGGCCAATATTGCCTATTTACTCGTCCATCCTAGTCCCCTGGCCCCCGAAGGACAGTGCCAAAGTTACCTGGAAATTAAGGAGGAAAATTCCTTTTATTACCAATACCGGCATGTAGATCTGTGACGTGTAGGTCTCTGACGTGATAACGTGTCCAAAACGAATTAGCTATGTACGCTTACTTTAATTTCTTTGGATTTTAAAATATTTAAGTAGATTTTTGTATGCGAGTAAGCAGCAGCGGCTTTTAATGTAAGTAATTTATTTAATAATTGAGGAAAAAGTCTACTTAAAAGAAATGAGTTACTTACATATAAACCCCAGGTTATGCATTTTCTGAGGAACAAATTAATATTAATTGAAATAACTTAATGGAATGCATACGTATTCCAACATCTGTTACTTCGATATTATTCAGATATATAGCTTAAACTTCTAAATTATTTGCCCTTTGTTTACAACACCACAAGAATCATAAATGTAAAGGAAAAAAAAATTAAAATCAATCTTACGAATTATTACTTGCCCTATCTGGCAACACTATACACTGGACGTAACATTTGTCTAATATAAATACTTTGTAAAGGACGTTATATGCCGTTCAGTCAAAGCTACAACTTCCTTAGCGTTGATCAATTACGTAAGTTTTCCGGAGTCAAATCACGTTTAATTTTTGTTTTCTTGTATTGAGTATTATTATTATTATAACTTATTGATTTCAATTTGGTTTGGAAATAATTAGCATGTTTATTGTTTATGTAAGTAATTTATTTCAGCCATAATTTAAGTAGAACGTTAGATAACGAGTGCAATATGAGAAATAAACCGACATACTCCGTCATATAGCGTTGCAAGACAGTGCCAGCAAAATTTCTCAGGACGTAGTTTTGCACACTAATATTAAAATTTCATGTATTCATACAAAAGTCACATTGGACGAAATTTTTTTAACATTCTGGATTTTAAACCCTATTGAAATGCCGGGTTCGCTAATGAGCTTTAAGAGCTGGAATATGACGTCAAATACCTGAGATGTTTGCTCGAAAAGGATAATGAGTTAATGTCAGTAGTGTAATTTTAGGACTTTGAGGAACATGTGCAATAAATGAGGATTTCGAACTTGATGATTCTGTGCTTCCGAACAGTACGAAATGTGGAGTTTTTGCTCATAAAGTCCTGATCAGGCTTCTTGCGCACCCAGTGATATGTAAAAAACAAAAAAAACATTCCTGAATAATTATGAATAAACATTACAATAATAAATAACCATTGGGGAAAAAAAATTGTCTAGTATATTGGGAACTAGCGAACCAGCCCAGCTTCGCCCGGGTATGATTCAGTTTTACAGTGATACACTAATAAATAAATTGGGAAAAAACAATTCATTTATGTGAAAACAGAATAATAAAATTATGCTATGTTGGCTTAGGTTTTTAACTAATTACGGTAACCCAAAAGTAAGGAAATATTTTTTACCCAATAGCCAAGAAGTAGGGTACTGTTTTTGGAGTGTTTCTGTGCAACTATCGCGTAGTTACCATATTTCCGCTTTCCAGCGTCGATGTACGAAAATCAAAACATGAGTTGAATCAACTTATAGCTTTAGAAATAAGTGTACCTAGGTACTTTTTTTTGCGCTTGCCTGAGGGATTTTTATCGATCACCAAAGTTAAGCAACTATCCCAGCAGCACACATTTGAATGGGTGACCGTTTAGTGGCATAACATCTGAGCGATTCCGGGCTTCGGAAGGCACGTTAAATATTCGGTCCCGGTTGTTATCGATTGATAGTAGTCGTGTTAAGCTATTTCAGAGGTCCTTGGGCTGCCTGATAAACTCTGACACCAGGGGAAAAAAGTATTTCAGTCACGTTCCCAGCCGTTGCAGAATTACGTTTTGTTGTTAGTCCACAGGACCCGTACAATTTACCGGAATAAAAATTATCGTATGTCCTATTTAAGGACCTAAAATACCTACATACTAAGTGCCTTAAAACTCCATTCAGCCGTTATGGATCTAAGTGGTAACAAATATACACACACAGACTTTCGTATTTATAATATTAGTGGGATAAGATAAAAAGAAAACAAAAAAAAAATTAAGGTTCTAAAAACACGAGGATTTGAAGCCCCAAATGAAAATAAAATTGATATAGCTTCATGGTTATGACAAATAAAAGTTATCAGTAAATCCTTTTTAGCTTGAATTCCCTGTTGGTGAAGTATTAAACACAGAAATATACAAATGTCTTAACATACCTCTATGTAATAATTTCGTAAATTTTATTACCATAAATAAGCAATTAAATATTTATGAGTCGTGATACCATCGCCAAATAGGAACCTTGGCCAACAGTACGACAGTATTCGATCATTTACAGTGTAAATGATTGTTGGAAAGGATGATGGTGATCGAACGGGCATGGCTGAGCACTGACGTGCTCCTTGTGGGACACTGCATTGGAAAACCGTTTCAAATTATTGTTTCGTGTTCGTCTAACCAGTAATTTTTTTTTAAATTTCCGCTCGGTTAGTTTGTCGACGTAGGTACCGCGATCCGCGGTCCAGCCCGGGGACAAGGCGTGAGTCTATGGCGACGTCGCGGGTTATCAGCGGTTATTAATTGAGTTCGGAGTGGCCGGGCAGTTGCGGCACCTGAGTACGAGAGGCCCGCACGATAGCACGGGCTGGGCAGGCCGACGCGAAGGGATGTCGCCGCGACCAACGACGTGGAGAAGGGCGGGGAGGCGTAATGGAAAGGCCCGCTGCCAGATAAAAACAACAGCATCCATCTTTTGTCGCCGGGGACAATGAGGACGGTAAACAAGATCAATCACCAATCCCGGACCTCACACGGCAGGACCCCGCCTTCATTACCGGGAACTGGAAGACACGCGCTAGACGAGGAGCCCCAAGTACGTCGTATCACTCCTTGTCGTCCTGATCTCCGGAGCAGGGTCCAAGATAACATGCTCTTCCCACATTGATTAGGAAAGAGAACATACCAGGGTGAAATAATATTACGACAATATTTTTAAAGTGCAGTTTTCATGTCATTATGAGGTCTCTCTTATTCAGAGCCAAATGCATTAATGGAACCCAGTAAAATTATTTTAAGGCTTATCTTATTCCTTANTGAGGTCTCTCTTATTCAGAGCCAAATGCATTAATGGAACCCAGTAAAATTATTTTAAGGCTTATCTTATTCCTTATAAAGTAAGATTATTTCAAAGTTAGCTGAAAGTCATAATCAATTGTTATTTCTCATTGTTTCGTGTTAAGTTCTTGACTAGGTAGTTCATTTTTCTCAAGACAATTCTCTCCTAAATTTTTTTCATCCCAATGCTTATTCGCCGAATTCTTTTCTTTCTCGCACCATCTTAAAGAAACGTAACATTGCCCAGATACGAATCCAGCCTCCATGTTGTGCAATATCTGTCTCATACACGCCAAACCGGTTTTCAAATCCTGGAAATGGAGCGTTGATCTCAGAATTTAACTTTCTGACGAAGGACGATGGCGCTAAAAAGTGTCGTCACGCATATTTCAGGAGGTAAACCGCATAAAAGTAATCCAGACAAATTAAAATTCAGAATAAATGTATGTTATTTAAAGTAAAATATGTTTCAGCGATAAAAATGAAACTTAGTCCTGCAAAACATCGACGAATGTTTCTGTACATTAGTGAAGTTTCCTGGTTCAATGATGAGAATAACCGGTTTCGGTTCTTTGCTAAGCAAATTATATTAGAGGCACGAAACATAATTATTCCTGTTTCAGGACTGGACGATATGTAATACCCTAGTCCTCAGACAGCGAAAGGCAATGGTAGGTAACCGCCCACATAACCCTCCCTTTCAGTAGTTTCTGAGCGTCCGACCAAATTATCATCTCAGGTACCAACATATATTGAATTATTTAAGACGCCAAGGCGTTATTAAGTCGAGTGGAGTGTAGTGGAGATATTTGGGCGACTCTTTAACAACGAGGTCTCGAGAGCCGGTGAGGGTGATACGAGGTGGAAATGGAGCGGCGTCGTGAAATGTAAATTCGGGATAAACGGGAGATCTCCGAGAAAAATCATTAACCAGCGGAATCGNATAAACGGGAGATCTCCGAGAAAAATCATTAACCAGCGGAATCGTCCGGCACGATTCCCACGCTGCAAAAATCCGGGAGCGTCACCGTCGAGAATCAAACCGGGTTCGCCTATGTGGGAGACAAGTAGTCTGACCACTACACCATCGCAGCCACTGGCGTGATTATGCAAACGTCGGGTATTGGTAAAAGAAGAGAAAACAGGGAAAATCAAATAGTAACTAAAATGGGAACGAGAAGCTCGAACTCCTGACAAACAGATCAAATACTAGTGAACGTGGTCGTGTACGTCCACCAATGTAACGATAGTGGGAGCTTTTCACCTGCTGGCCGGAGTTGCCCCTCGCTGTCTCACGACCACGGCGGAGCATCGTGATGGTTACGAGACGCAGCTACCTCCTGTCCTAATGATCGCCCCCATGTCGACTACCGTTGCTGCTACGATAACGATGCCTCTCACCAGATATCGCGAGAGCGCCTGAAGGGGGTGGGGGAGGGGGCTGCAAGCCAGGCAAGGGAGAACAATAATAGAAAGGAGGCGAGTTAAAAAGACACGAGTCGTCCTATCAATTATGGTGAACGACATACTCGGGGAGAGACATAAAGGTCATAACAAGACCAGGCCAGATAGAGATCTAAGGGATTCTAATGGACGTAACGGAGATGGAAGGCAGGCACGTACGTAGAGCGCGTTCTGTACCAAACAGGCTCTAAAGACGGCACATAAATAACTCTTGAAATGTTATACATTTCTTGCCAATAAAAGCCCTGCGAAGTAACTCATAAAGAAAACTCCCATTTCTAAAGAGTTGGTATAATTCATTACTTTAATTCTGGCAGAAAACTTCACGGACTTTCGTTCACGAAATAAGCAACAATGCTGTAATGAGATCTTGCAACCCCGTAATTTTGGAAGCGAAATTTAAAGAAACTTTATTTATCTCTTTGGAATTTAGCTACCTAGTTGAACTACTTGNCCCGTAATTTTGGAAGCGAAATTTAAAGAAACTTTATTTATCTCTTTGGAATTTAGCTACCTAGTTGAACTACTTGTGAATTAGCTAATTATCTACGTGGTAGGTGGACGAATACATTGCGACCAAATTTTTGGTGGTCACACTGGGCGTAAAATTATTAAAATATGTATTGTTAGCAGAAAGGAAAAAAATTATAAAAAATATTTTCACTAGCAAGATGAAGAAGCTCGGGTAATTTTATTCCCTTAATTTAATTTCATAATTTGCGCAAATTATTAAAGTAATTTTTAAAATTTTAAGTATACCGGCAAAATTTTTTTTTTACAGTAATGACGGTGTGTGAAAGGCAATAAAATCGCTCTTCTTTATTATTTACTAATTATAAACCATGAATATTGAAAATTAAATGAACTAAAATATTTCTTCTTAAGGAAGGAGACTTACAGGAAATATTAGGAGCAGTCAGATATAAAAATTTCAAGAAATTTTATCCATCAAATGTTACGTTTTTTTATAGTAGTGCATGATGACTTAAAAAGAAGCATGACGTAGCTACTGCTCAACTAATGTAAGTTAAATTCTGACGGGTGTATACATTTATTGGTAAATCGATAATTCATATTTACTTTTACAGTAAATTGTTTTCATTTGACATAAAATTTTAAATGAAGAGTTTTGACAATACAATTTTTCCATTAAACTGTAGTCGTTTGATTAAAAATCATTTTAAATAAATTCAATTGTACCACGTTTATTATGAATACGCGTATATAGTAATGTGATCTCAAAAGCCTTTTTATACAAAAGTAAGTAGCTTAAATGTATTCCTAGCAAGAAATATTTGAAAGGTTTCTGGACACTGAAATTAGTGCAAAAGCTTTACAAACACAATTTGACATTAATCTCCCAAACCTTCGATAAAGTATTCACGAGAAGTTGCATTCAGAAATACCTCTGTTCGATTGCCGAAACAGCCATCCTTATTGCTGTTTTCACACTGTTTTCGGAAATCATTCCATGCGATTGCTGGAGTGATTCATTACTACAGGCTATGGCCGATTCCTTCCTCGTACAAATTGCCTGATCAACTTGTTTCGTCTCTATAACGACTCAGCTGTGGGAAATACGTCAAGCTCTTTCTATCTGCAAATCGATCGGAATGTTCTACGCAGGTACGACAATTTCTAACTCCTTTCGAATTTTATTCCATATTAATTCTGAGAAATTAGATTCCTTTATTCCACTAAGTCACAGGATTTCAAAGAGAAGTTTCTATGTTCGTTATCCGTTGATTTCAAAATGGGCAGCTTAGTCTCTAAAGTGAACCCAGTGAATGTTTTTATTTCTTTATAAGGTCTAACGATATACTGTTTTCCAACATTAGCTTTCAGAAATTTATTACAGAAACGTTTTATTAGAAAAGAAACAATAAACGACTTAATGAGTTGCTTTAAAAAAAAAACACAACTCTTTTCTAAGAAGGAAAAGGCAATATTTCAAGCATTTATGAAAATGAATATATTCATTACTTTCTGCACCAACACATTTACTATAGGCTCAAAATTAACAAGGCTCTGCGTTATAGTTCACCGTTATTGGAAACAGAGAACTGTCGCTAGCAGAAAAGGCACTTTGCATCTTGATTCTTCAACTGTTGAAACTGGCAGGAATTTCAATAGAGGAGTCACTAGATCAAATTACAAGTTTTCTTCAGCGTAATCTTTTTTTAGCAAATTTTCCGAAGGAAAGAAAGGCTTGGAAGGTCACTTTCTTAACTGTGTGTCTGTGTGTGGCTTTGTGTATGTTTTTATGTGCGTGTCTCAATTCCCCCCTAAAAACATTTAAACGCCTTAACCGAGTTTTACCAAACTCGGTTCAAATATAGTACTTAATATGGACATCCTTAATTAATGTTTTTCACCAACGCAATCAGATTACTTTTAAAATGGCATTTTAACATTTATGATGTTCTGTAATATTTCGGGAACAGTTCTTCCGATTTAAAACATATTTTATATGCAGAACAGTGGGCCATGTAAGTATTAAATTAAGTGATGAATGTTGTAGTTAATCAGCCGCTCTGTAAGATACCAACACATGGAAAAATAAATCATTTACATTACATCTCGAGAACTGCTCAGCATATTCTCTCCAAATTTGGTACGCAAGTAATACTATGGCAGGCCATGTAAACAGAAACGATTAAAAATTGATTGGGCAATTATTTAAAAAATGGTGACCATGATAATATTTTATGTTCATTTGTTATGTCCACAACTCACCAATTTCAACAAAATTTTGAAATCTTAACGTATCTAATACAAGCATCATATATGCCAACAAACAGTCATTTCGTCCGCCATTTTGTAAGATAGTGCTACATGATGATATGGAGTTTTTATGTCATCTATCGGGAAAGAATTAACAGATTCCCACCAAATTTAACAACCAATTTGTAGTGCGGCAGGTGATATAAACATGTTAGCTTCAAACGGGTCAGGCATTTATTTTCAAAATTGTGGTCATATAGCAATTTAAGATAAATACGCTCTATCATTGAAACCGTGTAATCAATTCCAAGTAATCTTAATAAAGTACAACTAGCGACCCGGCCTGGCTTCGACCGGGTACAATTTAGTTTTTACAGCGATAAATTAATAAATAAATTGGGAAAAGACAATAACAATATTATGTGACACTAAATTATTAATCTTCTATCAAATATAACATTCATACATACATACATACATACAATATTGCCTGTCTCCCAGAGAGGTAGGTAGAGATTATGGACCTCCATTTACCACGATCCTGACATACCTACCTCCTTCGTTTTATCCACATTCATATATCTCTAATAAAACAATATTAAATGATAGAGGTTTAGCAAATTTCATTTTATACAACATTCATCGTTTTGCCTCCGACCGCCAGCACAAAAAGATTTCTGTTTGACATGACACGCGAAAAGACTACGTATAGTTGTCCGTGTGAAATACATGCTCTACTCAAATCCACTCCAGTCACATTAAGTGTATGACTCTGTGACATATATGGTCATACCAAAACAAACTCTTATTGGAAATTTAACTCTTTTAAAATTAAAAGGCAAATAGGAGGGAATCATTGGTATTCTAGGCATTAAACCAGTTTCTCCAGTACCGCAGCCAGTTAGAATAGTACTTTCAATGAGATAACTTTTTAAACTTTTTATTTATAATCGAGTCCTGTTGTATAATGTCGGTGGATTTATATTTAGCAATAAAATTATGGGAGCTCCAACTTTTAAAATCAGTTTGTGTGGTGGTATAACAGAAGGATTCAATTAATTAATTTATTTCGATAAAGATTAAGTTCTTTTTAGTAAGAAAATACAGTGAATTTTAATTTTTTTTACTGGGTAATTTAAATAGTAAATATGGTTATTACTAATTAGCTATTAAAGATAGATATATGCTACCACTTAATTTTATGTAGATCATTAAATTTTACACAATTGTTTTTTACATGATTTTGTTATATCTCCAAAGAATTAGGCAGCGTATTCCATGAGAGCTTGCCAGCAGCAAATTTTTTTCCCGACTTCAATAACTAATACCGTTAATTCTCAGCTACTATAAGTGCTAGGGAAAATTATAAAACACACAAACCTTCCTTGATAAATGCAAATAATGACAGTAAAAAAACATCAAAATCGGTTCAGTGGTTCTCGAGATTAGCGCAGTCATACAGACAGACAAACGCGCGCCTCAGGGACTTACTTTTATATTACGTAGTGATTTACGGGGACCACGTTTGTTAGTTTATTCGGTAATTTCTGCCACAGTGAACATGGTTGATTATCGTTATTAAAAATGATTTTGAATATTTCTGAAACCAAACATATAATTAACAGCCATGCGCACACACCGCAGTACAATAGCGAGATAAAGGGACTACAGTTCGAATACCGACCCGAATTTTGCATAATTTTTAACTAACTTTGTGCGTGATTTTCTGTCTGTTTACGAGCTTATACGTACCTCATACATTGCAATCTAAAAAGTTGAGTTATTGGGTAGAGACATGAGTTCTAGTGCCGAAATTATAAAAAACTACTAATAAAGATTAATAGATTGATCAAAATAACGATGGAATGATTGGATAGTTGAAGGGTTGATGGTCAAAAAGAGCACGATAGTTAAAACTGTTTATCACCCCCATACAATCCAAGTCTCCGCGGCTTGGCAGTATTGACATTTAAATTAACGACAATTAAGTCTATAGAAGTGTTGGTAGATGGTGATCCATACCATTATTATTACATACTCATGCATGTGGTCGCTATTAGTATGGTAGGCTCTGATGGGAACCACTGCGAGAAATTCCAAGAAATTTCTTCATCTTATTCTAAATGCATTCCTTATTAGTTTGAACCGTAGGTAAATATAATATTTATGCAACATTTTTTAATTTGAATGACAATACGTATCATTTATAAATGCCTTTATATTGCGTCATTAATTTTTGTAGTATAATTTTCCATGATTTTTGATACTTTTATCAATGTACCTCTTGATATAATAAAATAACTATAAAAGATCCTAAAAAATATCGAAAAACATTTTTGGCACTTGACCATCCTTAATAGAGGCCATAGCAGATTAGTTCCCCATTCCTGATTTTCTGATCAACTTACTGCGTCTCTATGACTTAGCTGTCGACGAGACGTTACGTCCTGCCTACAATTGTNTCCTGATTTTCTGATCAACTTACTGCGTCTCTATGACTTAGCTGTCGACGAGACGTTACGTCCTGCCTACAATTGTCAACCTTTTCATACACGGGGCCGTAATGGCTTAGCGGTTATCCTGTTTTCTCGGGGATTTCCCGTTTCCCACCCCCTTCATTCCAAATGTCTTCACTCTTCANTCCTGATTTTCTGATCAACTTACTGCGTCTCTATGACTTAGCTGTCGACGAGACGTTACGTCCTGCCTACAATTGCCAACCTTTTCATACACGGGGCCGTGGTGGCTTAGCGGTTATCCTGTTTTCTCGGGGATTTCCCGTTTCCCACCCCCTTCATTCCAAATGTCTTCACTCTTCANTGGCTTAGCGGTTATCCTGTTTTCTCGGGGATTTCCCGTTTCCCACCCCCTTCATTCCAAATGTCTTCACTCTTCATTCCATACACAAAAATAATATTACGCGATCGAAGCTTCGAATCCCGCGCGAGCGATTGGAAGTGAAGGACAGCAGTTATATAATAGCGGTGGCAGAAAGATAAAGGATCTGTTTGAATGAATAAGCCAGCGATAGGCCAGTGGCCGCGTATGTGTTAAAGAAAGCGAACCGACTCGATAATTCTTTTCGCGACCCAGTGTTTCCTTCGCGTGGGAAGGTGGCGTGTGCTGGAGATAAAATTTGTAATGTTTGACGATGCGAGCGGATTATCATAAAGGACGCCACCGCACATGCCGATAAACTTTTCGCAGCTCACGCCTCGCTGACCCTGAGAAGCTCATATTTCTCAATTTATCATGCAGTTATGTCGCCGGCATTATCATTACCTGCCCCAGAACAATTTGGATTGCCGAGAACGTTCTAGACAGTACCAACCTCAAGTGTAAATATCATATGTGGACCTCTAAGGAGAGAGTGATTAAGAACCGAGAGTTTGGCGTATCGTGCGACCTAAAGCGATAGTTGGGCGATTCCGTAGTGGCGAGGGACGACTGCAGCTATCAGCGAGAGTGCATCGGGAAGCTTGTGTGCAGTGAAGAGTAGGATTGATCTACGGGACTGTGGACCAGATGTGTGAGTGAAAAGACATTCGGGGCGATGGAAATATACAGTTTTAATTAAACGTGTGGAAATAATTGTAGCAGTTTTAAGGGACTTTAGCAAGAGAAAAGACAGTGATAAAGACTTTAATTGGAATTTAACTGTAATTAAGTATTGCACTCAATAAGAATAATATGAGTCAATAGGACGCTCAGACTGGTAAATAACAGACGTATGAATGTTTGTAGCATTGAAAATAAATATAGCTAAGGAATTTTTTTTTTTTNCTCAGACTGGTAAATAACAGACGTATGAATGTTTGTAGCATTGAAAATAAATATAGCTAAGGAATTTTTTTTTTTTTATATTTATTAAGAGCTTACGAACTCGGATATGCCCCTCGGGCGCCCACTACAATAATAAACACAAATGTTGCAATATTTTGCGGTGTTTCAGTTTCCACTTGAGAAGGTTCGTCTGACGGCGATACAGAAAGATGACGACCGTCCATGCCACGAGTACGTCATCACCACGGTACGGTGAAGCAGTGTTTCGACGGCGGTGGTGCGGGCCATACTGCAGCGAGCGAGATGAGATGTGCGTCGTGTCGTAGTTCGACGCGCAGTTATGCGGGCACCCCATTCTACGGCTCCATAATTATGTATGCTGCGTAACTGGTGCCCCCCTCCCCCTTCTACATCCTCTATACCCATTATCCTCTTCGCCACCAACTGTCGGCTAGACCCGGGTTACACCCGCCAGGAAAAGTTTTCAACGCGGTAGTCGAACGACCGTCAACTGAACAGACGTTCGCCGTCAAAATTTGCACAAACAAAGTTCGCACCTGTTTCAATAAATTTGCAGTTTCGACGAGGCATGTGCGATTCACTTGTTTATAAAGCTCTGAAAGCATACCACAATGTTAATTTCTGCTTTTAAATTAGTCCTTAAAATAACTTTAGTCATATATTGTATACATTTTTTTTATGCTTTTATACAAATTATATATATGCGTACACATATAATTCTAAATTTTAAAGTAACAGAATTACAAATTTGTGGTATTACCATCCAAACCTAGTTTTTTACACAATTTACTTTTTGAGAGGAGCTGATTTTGAAACCCTTGTTCCATATGGGGACGTGCACTGTTTTGGTTTATTAGGACAATTTTAGTTGGTAAGCCAGGCCCACTTNAAACCCTTGTTCCATATGGGGACGTGCACTGTTTTGGTTTATTAGGACAATTTTAGTTGGTAAGCCAGGCCCACTTTCGTATATCGACGATATACACAAACGTTTTTAGCAATGGGGGAAATTTGGACATCTTGCTTCGGAAATCGTCTTAGTTAGTACTCATTAGTTTTTGTGAAATATAATTAGTTTCTATTATTTAGATTGATGCTAATTCAATTAATGTGAAATGTTAATACGTATAAAATTTTAATGGTTGATATGCAACTGTTAACATGAATTTATTAATTATCAAAATCATATTGTTTAATATAAAACAAAATATAATTATTATGTCAATATTGAACACAACACTATTGTTTAGCGCATACTGCGTACATTTAATAGTGTATTTCGTGGCTATTCTAGAACTGTGCATGATGTTTATAACTGGAGGAAATCTGTAGCAAACATATTGCAGTTATTCTTAGACCCAACACACTTCAACGGGATATGAGTTGCTCCTTTACGTGGTACATTTGAAAAGTACATCTGACAACTGTGCCGCCGGGATGAGAGATCCGCAGACGCTTCGGTGCTATTTTTTATAAACTCTAATTGTTACAATGTGTTTTGGATTCTTTTCATGGCCTGGATGTCAACACGATGTGCAATTTGTTTAGTTTATCCAGGTTGACGTGATTCAAAACAACATGCAACCCCTCCGTATTGTCAGCCACGGAGACAGTCTGTGATGTCAGTGAAATATATAAATAAATACTCTGTTTGACAAACGACGACCACTTCTAGGATAAGGGGTCAAGCAGTAGAACTGAAATAGATTTGTTAAATATATGATTAATTCTTCGTTTCTCGTTACAATACAGGAGACAGAACTAAAATAATTTCTCATAAATTTGAAGAAATTTAAACCGCAGTCATTTAAATTACATTTAAAGGGTGGGGAAACTCACAACGTACGCAGGCCGTATCAGGCCGATGGTTTGTGCATACACTAGCCCTAAATTAGTTTTGAATGCCATAATTTCAAATAAATATTAAACCTACGTTCTATTTTGCATGAAATCATTTCATATTCATTTATATTTTTAAAAAAATTGTGTTCTACTCAATGGTTTTTTAAAAAATGACACCCTGGAAAAGAGTTGAGAATCAACCGTTTTTACGTTTCATCTGCCATAAGTACCAACATGAACTCGGCCTTGCAAACGAGGTGATGAGTTCCGCTCGATTAAAGTAGTGCTGTGGTAGCACGGGAAGCCCATAAATGCGTGATACGACAAGAACTCACCTCCCTCCGAAGTAAGTGTAAACGTCAGCACGAGATTATAAAAAATATTTACCTTCAACAACATAGATATTTTTCGTTGCTAATATAACAGCCCACGTCGACCCGGAATAGAAATTGAACAACTTAAATAAGATGACACGTATCCACGCTGTTGAGTTTTTAATTAATTACGTGATTCCCAGAGTAATACACTGCCTTCCAAGGAATTATCACGAGTTACTGTGTCCAAACTTACGAGTTTATAATAAAAAGCTATCAACGCTCCGATGTTTTAAGAATTCGTGACCAGACACTTACCAGATATTGATGGCTCTCATTATTTTACACAGAATAAAACCTTTTAAAGTCTTTTTAATGTAATGACTCGAGAATTTCCATTTCGATGAACTGGAACCGTACGAATTTCGACGATATTTAAAGTGATATTCACTGTAACTTTACTCATTAATGAGTTCAAGAGTTCAGACACTCGTAGCGACAGGAATATAGAAGTAGCTTAGTAAAACTTTCACCCACCCCGTAACACTTATTTTACGTCAAACATGGTAATACTGGAGCTGATTTGTATACATATTTTACTTTTATTTTGAAAATAAAACCTGTTCCCGCTTGTTTTCCTGGCTCACACAGAATTGCCTTTCGGTTTTTTAAATTGCTGACCATGCCCCACCCCCCTTTTTTTTCTAAAAAAAATAAGGGAAGTAGTAACGTATTCTTAATATATAGTTGCAAACATAAATTACCTGCGCATTCAGACGCAAAGAACGAACCGTTTCATTTTGCGGTAGTTAGTCGAATATTGTGATGGCCGCAATACGTATATCAATAACTTAGAAATAATTCATGACTCCTAGGCAGAAGGACAAGCAAGAGTAGCTTGTTTCCACATTTCCGCGGGACAACTCATCCGTCTGTCTTGCGTGACATCACATTTAATTACGCATTATTCCCTTCGCCCCTCTCTCCAAGCTCTTCCACCCCCTCCATCGCAGGGTAGCACGGCGAGAATCCTCCCACTTGTGGAAAATCTTGCATTCTCTTCACGAACTCTCTTTTTATTTTTCCAAATCTCCCTCCCATCTTTCCTCTGTCGGGGCTCGCCTTGAACTTGGGGAAGATGCCCGCGCGCTTTAAGAGCAAAGTCTTGTATTCCGCTCGTCATATAAATGCGAGGCGATGAAGCCGTGTTCATTAATACGGACGATGCGGAGTGGCGGGGTTGGCAATCCATCCTGGTCCCCCTTTCCTCCTCCATCGTGCCGGGCCGGGTCCTTGAGTACCCTAGCAAGAACACGGCCTCTCTTGCGGAGCAGAACATTTTACGTCCGAAGAATTTTGTCAAATCGTAATTATTTCTGGCGATGCGCTGAAGTCGTGCCGTAGTTTTTCTGTATCCAGGAAGACCCGTACATCTTGCGACACATATTCTTAGCATTGGTAATGAATATTTTTGAGCACAGGCAGGAACATTATAGTTTTAATTTCTCTGTTATTTTTACGGCCTTCCAGGTAAACATAGTTAACCATATTTTATGCCTAACAAACTTTGATTATGAAATTTAAAATTGTAAATAATTCCTTAAAAGGTTTAAAGGCAGTATGGGAAACCATTTACTGCCAAAATCCATAAATAAAATACAAAAACTAAGTGTTTAATTGGTTTTTGTACTTTAAAACCCGAGAAGGAAATTAGAAACGATGGAAATTACCCGGTAATATCACTTGCTTCTCAGTTTCGTTGGAATATTCATTTACGACGAACTTTTCAAATGTGCAGTCTCTTACACAAATACATGCACATACAGAGCTGTATAATCATTTATAGCCTCCATAAACTCTAAATACGAATAAATGGAAAAACACCAATTCGCATTCAAATTCAACTATTCTATGAGTGGAAGTGGCTCTACTTGGAATCAGTGGAAAACCACTGTTTGTTTCGGTGAAACAATTTCACTGATTGAGAATATGTGACCTTTAACTGCATGCGGCGAATTAAATACAGTTTTTATTGAATTTAGCTCAATAATTATGAGAAATAATCATATTTCAGACCGTTACTGTTTATGTTGTGCAATTTAACGTATTAAAATATGTAAAAGAAATTTGTGCCTACCAGGATAAGAAACCCCAGCATTTTGCATCCCGACCGTTATCTTACCAATCGAGTTACCAAGGCATCATTAACTTCATGGGTGCAAATATGTGTATTACGCGAAAACAAAATACTTAAAAACCAAATGGAACGCTGAATATTTATATTACCTCGTAAAATGGTATTATAAAAAATGCAATCCACATAAAAAAGTACATATATACGCTACGGGTTTTATTACTTTACGTGCTGTTTTTACATTTGAAAAAAACATGTTTAAATGGTCCATCAGTCAAAAAATTAATCACTGAAAAAAAGCGAACGAAATGGTTCTATAATTAGTGGAATATGTCACATAGTCGATAAGAGAAGGAGAACTGCAATTTTCCCCTACTAATTCATAAGGTAAATTGACTGAATATTTTGTTGAATAAATCAGACGCTGTTAACTGATTTAAACTGTGAAATTTTCTCTGATCCAAATTTATAGTGTATATTTATGTTTGCCTTTGGAATTAATTTTTTCAAAATTATCATTGTGTTGAGCTTGGTTTATTGAATTATCAGAGGAGTAGTGTGCACTGGTTTTGAACGACCTCTATAGAAAAACGCTCCTCCAAAAGCAAATATATTAACTAAAACCTGATGATATTAAGAGTTATGATACCCTCACTTACGACTGTTTCCAATTTTGTTAATAGAAACTAAGGTTATGCCAAAGGAGAAAAAAAAAAACTAAGTTTATGGCAAAGAAAAAAAAGTGCCACCAAAACCGAAAATATTGCATCCTAACCTTACGGCACTTCGTTTGGCGACTTGATTTTTTTTTTCCGGTTGCAGTTTATGTAGCAAAATTAAAAGCATTTAATTTAATAAAATTTTCACTTTTCAATTCTTGAATGTAGGCCTATATTGTTTGAAAATTTAATTGTTCACAAACATTTACCATTACAGTTAGAGAAAACAGTTGTATAGGCAGATACTAGGCATTTATTATAATATTAACGAAAAATAAAATATGTCAGCTTACTATAAGATGAAAGAGGCCTGTATATATTTTCAGAAATAGATTTGACCATGTCTGAATCAAGAACTTTTGCATCGTAGACCGCAGCCAGCTGAGGTTTTGAAGAGGATGCGTGAGTAAAAGTCTATATACGTTCAATAATCTGGTAATCAGAAGGAAGCAACGTAGTCTGAAAGTACATGGACGAGAACATCTCATTCCTTACGCAACGAGCGTTGCTATTATCAGACCAGCACGTTATGTCCCGACTTCCTTGATTTGTTGAGCATTCTATTATTATATTTATCTACATTGTAGAAACAGTGCATTGTATCCTGATAAGTAGATCATCGAGAACATACCCTATATAGAAAAATCTTAGGGACTGAAAGCTATGAAATCGTGTGGGTTAATTCAGCAATCCAGTTTCAGGTGATCTCCAATTATTCACACTCATCTACAGTACACAGTGTTTAACCATTATACGCAGATTGTAAGCACATTTTTGTATTCGCCAACTAGGAGACAATGTTTATAATTACTGAATTGAAAGAGACTTATATTCATTAATTATAATTTTTAGGAGTATATTAAATTTTTTCAATTAGTTATTTAAAGACATTTCAGAGCCAATAACTTATTCACAACGCCTAAGGAAACGTTTAATAAATCGTCATAGTCTTTTCTATGATATTTGTGTAATACGTAACCCTATTAAATTCCTTGTCCCAACAGATCCTACCTGTTTCCACCCTTATCTGTTCTGTGTTGTCTTCAAAGAAATTCATTTCTTGACCAGATTTATTTTGGCTATACGAGTTGAAGTACAGGCGTGCCTTAGACCTACGCAGATATAGTACTCTTGGCGGATATTTTTATTACGGTATTAGTGAATCTTTATCTAATCAAGTTGTCCTTAGATCATTCTTTCCTTGGTGCTAGTCTATTCACAGACTTTCAAATTATCCCGTTTTCATCATGACTAGGTTTTGAAACACTTGACAGCTTCCATCCACGCAAGGCTCAATTAGCGTTCATCGCAGTGTGCCACTGCATTAACACCACAAGTGTTAATTTTGGTCTCGCCGAAGGCGAGGTAAACATTCATAAAGCTGACAGTATTTGCGTAGCTAGTGACAATCTCGTCTCTTCTGGTTAGTTTCAACAACATGTGGAATGATGACTGTCGATGTAATAAATTGAATCAATAGAATGTATAATGAGAAAGGGGCATGCCGCCATTCCACTCACCAGAGAATTTTCGTCCTCATACATACTACGATTTAACGCGTGACATTAGTGGTGGTATCTTTACATCCTAAACACTCAGTCAAACGTAGATCCTGAGGGTAAACATATGCAATATTAAAGAACTAGTTTTCAGACGCCTTTTATGATTGTGTCTCAAACGTACTACCCTCCAAATTTTTCGGCCGGAGGAGTACTGAGGAATGATAGATGTAGCGACTGAACGGAAGTTATTGCGTTCGAGAACGTCTTGTGATGGCATACAATGAATAGTCGCACGTGCCTTGGACGTTTTTGTATCATATACACATCTTTTTATTTTTTCTCCATATCATTTCACTGTAAACTAAGCAGTTTGGCTGTCGCCGCACACAAATTCCCCCAAAGTATTTTTTTTTGTATAATATTTTACAAGAAAATGATTTTCTCAAATCTAAACATTTGGGTGTTACAGATCTTCTGATAGTAAGTAAATGAAATATACTATTTTTATTTTACCATGGCCAGCTAGACAACATCATCACGTAATTTATAAAACTAAAATTTTTGTGTTTATTTGGTGGAGTTATAAACTAACTCAGCAAACTTACTCCAGAATGTTATCGATATACGTAACAGTTAACAATAAAGTTCAATACATGTTTTCTTGCTTGTTGATTTGCGGTAAATGAAACTAAATTATACGATTGTCATTGTTCTACCCGGTGATGTAATGGGTAGCGTTTTAGTCTNCATGTTTTCTTGCTTGCTGATTTGCGGTAAATGAAACTAAATTATACGATTGTCATTGTTCTACCCGGTGATGTAATGGGTAGCGTTTTAGTCTCTAATTCGAAAGATCCGGAATCAATTCCTGGTACCTTAATGTGTCTGGCTGATCTTCATACTGCAGAAGGCAGTGACAACCACATAACTGTTGAGCGCGGCCGTGGTATTATCCTCAAGTTTTCCAACTTCATTACAATAGTCTTTATGCATAAAGACTGATCACAATAAAGTGAGCACTTTTCAAATCAACATTAGAGGAAAGTCACTGCTCCAACCTGCATATAATTTAATGGACGCACTGAATGACATGCGCCCAGTAAAGTTGCTAACGATGGAGGGGAAGCAGCTCCATATCTAAACGTCAAACTAAAAGTATTTGGTGAACACTTGAGTGTAAAAACTTAAGTGATTTATTTTACTCTGTGATTCTTTACTGCATCTAAGTGTAAGAAGTGGCATATTTGTAAAATATTTACATTTGTAATAATTTCCCAGTTTCACTTGACTAACTCACGAATAAAGTGATGAGGTCCATGTCAATGATAATTTTTCATACGGCGGACGAATACACAACATGCACACAAGTAGATCTTATGCAGGGCCTTCAAAAGTTTTCAGTTAACGTTAACGGCATAAAGATACGTGTTCTATGTACAACAGATGGTTCCAGTGCATATTTCAAGAGGAGGGGATTAGGGAGGGTGACACATTTTCACGTAAACCACCGTAGAAACACGTCATAAATATGATTCCTTAAGAAAATAATGAAAAACCTTGCGATAAAAATGAAAGAATTCTGCCCTAAATTGCGAAAACTTCCTCGAGAAGAAGTTTTAAAAATCATGCCGTCCTATTTCGCGTTTCTCGAGACTACATTGCAGTCTGCCGCCAGCCGCAAAGAGAGAAGGATCTGCGACTGACATTGACGAACATAAACCTGACGGTAAAAAATTTCGCTGAAAACTGCGCAGGAAGAGAAAAAGTTTTCCTCTCGTAACACGCTGAGAACTCGAAACGAGGCATGAGAGAAGCTTAACATCGCAAAGACGTGTACACTTTCCCTCCCATAATTTCCGGATTTCTGCTTATATATGTTTTTTTTTTTTTCTGAAACAGACATTGGAAAACTCTCTCATCAAATCGTGGGCGCAGAAATTTCACATAGTAGATTGTTGATCACTTATGAAGGTTTCATAAAAAAATTCTTGGGAGCTAGTTTTACATATTATTTTAGTCTATGGTTAATACTTCGAAATAAGAGAGTTGATATGTATTAAATAAAAAAATTTCTTGTTTGTTCCACCGTGTTTTACGTAATTTTGTTATTTACCTATACCAATAGGTAAATTTAAGCAAAATTTTTAAAATATTTACAGAAATTAAAATATGTGTAATATNGTTATTTACCTATACCAATAGGTAAATTTAAGCAAAATTTTTAAAATATTTACAGAAATTAAAATATGTGTAATATGGAATCTGTAACTTTGAAACATGTATCCGCTGCTTTCTATAGAGGCCAATCTTGGCGAAAAATATCGAAGCTTAACCCTTATATTGCCATAAATACAATTGTTCTCATGGTAAATTATATATTTGTGCCGACGTCAACACTCACCATCCAAAGAGAAAGCATAATATGAAAAACTATAACATTGTTGGAATTGAATGCTGTATGGATCACGATCATATCATTATGATAAATTCAGCTTTAATGATTTCGAGTAAATTAAAATATCACAGTCATGTTGAAATATCTGTAAGCATTGGTTCTTTTATGATACTTTCATAATGGAGACGTATCTCTAACTGCATGGAACTGCAATTTTTTTACAATTATATTGGAGAATACAAAAATTAAATATTGAAATCTGAGTTGAAAAAATTTAAACAAAAATAGTTTTAGGATTTGAACTTAATTTAATTACAGTATATTTAGAGATGCGATATATTTTTATAATTATTTTATTTGCATTTTTGCGAAAATCGTTACTCGCCCTACCATATAATTATAAATATCATCGCAATTACTCACAAATTTTGATTTTCTCCTTTTCAAATGAGCCTGATGGTCATAGTTATACAGCTTATTATTAACTTTGGAGAAAGGTAAGTAAGGAATATAGTTTTTTGAACATTAATAATCAGATTTGATATAATGTCAGTCAATTTAATCCTAAACCAAATCATTTCTTATGCAATTCTTTAAGCGTTCTTGGTATAAGAACGCCAGTTGTTGGATTCATTCAAAATGAATTATTGCGAGGTGATTTTGGCGATAATTCCTAGAGCCTACTTAGTGCACACCAGATATAGACAATTACAGTTTCTTCATTCCCATCATGGCTGACAATCGAATCAAGTTAGAAATCATTCGGAGTATTAAAAAGTGCATGTCATACATAATAGGCTACATGAAGAAAAAGAGGATACCAGTTGGAAAGGGTTATTCTAGACTTTCCTTGTAACGGCAGCGAATATTAACATCGTACTGGCTACGTTTTCTGTTATCCATTTCATAGTTACTGGCATACTTGTAGCATACTTNCAGCGAATATTAACATCGTACTGGCTACGTTTTCTGTTATCCATTTCATAGTTACTGGCATACTTGTAGCATACTCGTAAGCTTACTGTGCTAGGGGTCGTGGGTTAGTTCTCAGTATTGGCTATGCACATAAGCTATGCGCCTATGCGCACTTTGACATACATACTGGATGATTAAAAACCACACCTGCAACGCTTAGTGTGTGGTGCGGGACGGCAAAACGATAATTTTTGTAAAGGGGAACCTTGTCCGGAAAAGNCAGCGAATATTAACATCGTACTGGCTACGTTTTCTGTTATCCATTTCATAGTTACTGGCATACTTGTAGCATACTTGTTAAGCTTACTGTACTAGGGGTCGTGGGTTAGTTCTCAGTATTGGCTATGCACATAAGCTATGCGCCTACGCGCACTTTGACATACATACTGGATGATTAAAAACCCACACCTGCAACGCTTAGTGTGTTGTGCGGGACGGCAAAACGATAACTTTTGGAAAGGGGAACCTTGTCCGGAAAAGCATGTTTTGGGCGTACACCCATCACCATATACGAAGCGTTATCAAACTTTGACGCCCCACAGCGCCAAGCCAAGCTTTTATTGACATGGGCAGCCTCTTGAAAAATGATTAGTGTGCCGTACTGCAGCACATGCTAAGCATTGTCGGCGTTGTTCTTAATACCCCGATAAAAAACTAGGTAGGAGTTAGATTGTTAGTTACCCGAAATACGCTGAAACATGCATATTGGGCACGAAAACTAATTTTAAAATATTTATAATTTGTTTGTTCTTTAGTTTTTCTCCTAGCTGTTTTCATGGAAGATATTCTTAATTTTAATCGTGCACACTTCTCTTCGGCTCTGAAAGTGCGTATAGTTTGTCTCGTAATCCTTTTACCAGACTTTGCGAAAGAACACGGAAAATTGTCCATTAATACATGAAACGAGAATTTCCAGAAATCCAGAACTTAATACTAAATTGCAATTCAACACGATGGAAATCTCCATGTACGCAAGTGAAATGAACTGAACTTACGGGCGATAGAGTGTTTTGCTCAGCAAAATAGTCTTCCCTAAATTGCTGACCGCAAATCTAACCTTACTTAAGTAGTTTCAGTACAAACGAACACGTGCCATGGGAAAGCATTCTCTTCAGGCTTGAATGCGATTAACCGTGTCAGCCACAGGCTCAAAGAACACTCTTCGGGAGCTCACCTTGAAATCTCGCTACTCGATGTACTTTACGGTACCTAAGCTTAGATAAAATATAACATTTGATCTTCTCAAACAATATAGAGAACTCTCAACATGAGAGCACACTGAATACATCCAGAGAGAAGTGCAAGTAGCGATGACTTAAAGGAAGCCTGATGGAAAACTTCGTCACAGTTAGAACTGGGCACTCATAACGAGAGGTGACGTTTAGTGCCAGATAGGCCAACAAATTTCTAGATGGCCTTAACTTAGAAGTTCACGCGAATCTTTGGCAACGAGGAGAGTGTATCTTGTCGTAAAGAGTGTCGTAACATTACTTAATCTTTCAAATTACTATTAATGGATTATGACATGATTTATGTTATCTTCAAAGATTTTAAAATTAAAATTTTAATTCCGCGTTATAAGTTTTTGATACTGATTAAAATATCTACGGCAGTAGATTTGTTCTCTATGTCGTAATATCGTCAAATTAAATTGTAACAAGAAATTTTTTTTACCATGCGTATGTAGGTATAGTCATAGTAAAAATATCAAAGAGAAAGTCTGGCATAATATTTCATTCACGAAACCAGTACTGTAATTTTTTGTGGTTGGCACTGAAACTGTATCAGACATTAATGCGTAATAAAATATTTTCCGTCGTAAGTTTGGACACGGCAATGATGGGTGGCCGAGAAGAATGAGACGAATCTTGACCGAGCGCGATTTGATAATGTGGGAGAGGTAGTGGAAAGAAAGGGTACCACGATAGGCGGCCATTTTTTATTATTTTATTTCAGAGTCCCGTTGTCCACGTGGCTAATTGGTTGATAGAGCATCGCATATTTGCTGCGCGTGCGTATTTTGAGTGTATAAAGTGTTGCGCAAGTGCAAAGAGAATTTCTATTGCATTTTAAGATTGTTCGAAATGGTTCNTTTCAGATTGTTCGGAATGGTCCCGTCTCATCAATGATGCACTATCAATCTCTTGCTTTGAATATCTCCAGGAGAATACTTTTTTCCGTACATTTCTCTAAGGCCTTCAACTACAGCTACTAAAAGTCCAGATTGTTCCTAGACTGAAAACAAATGGCAGCCTACAATTTTGTAAAACAATGTTAAACCATTATTATGATATACTGTTTTGAAACACTCATTAGCTGTGATGAAGCTCATTTTGACGTATCGTTATACGTCAACAAACAGAAGTGTCGTTATTGGAATGCCAAACAACTCAAACAAGTGTTTACGAAACCACTGCACGGCGATAAGGTAAAAGTTTGGTGGTGTGTGTCAGGTTTGGCAATCATAGCGACCAATGTTTAGAAGAAACTAAATTAACTCTGACAGTAAGAGTAACCCGTTACCAAAAGATAAACTTCTGGCGTTTCCAGATGAAAAAAAAAGAACGGTGAATTCTGATTTCAACAGGACGATGCAGCGGCACAAACATCTCGGGTTTCAGTGGCAAGAGTGAGTAAAAAGTTTTCCAGGGAGTGTAATTTCAAGGTTTAGATATACCAAATAGTCAACAAGGTTCCCGAGACTTATAATTTTTTTTTTTTATTATTAATAGTCTGTTGGGTACTCTACAAACCACATTGCAAATAATAACCTTTCTAATATAGCTGTTATTTATTTTTTTACGCAACTTGTTATTTCACTTAATTGTTTTGAAATCAATTAAATTCTAATTGGAAATATATTATATCATCGTCAACAATATTTCTTAGCTTTAAAACTAAAAATGATCAAAAATATATACTTAAGACTGAAATTCTTTACATAAAAATACGATTGAGCGTGGAAAATATAGTTTTTTGACGTGCTTGCAATAAGAATAATGTCCTGTCAACTAGGAAATACGTTAACAAACACGTTTGTTTAAAGTGAAATATGAATTGATTTAATTACATTACTTTTGATGTATATATATATATATATAATTAAGATGATTGTTACTCTAGCACTGTTATGTTAAACTGCTTCAACTGATAAAATTACGATNAACAAATGGCAGCCTACAATTTTGTAAAACAATGTTAAACCATTATTATGATATACTGTTTTGAAACACTCATTATCTGTGATGAAGCTCATTTTGACGTATCGTTATACGTCAACAAACAGAAGTGTCGTTATTGGAATGCCAAACAACTCAAACAAGTGTTTACGAAACCACTGCACGGCGATAAGGTAAAAGTTTGGTGGTGTGTGTCAGGTTTGGCAATCATAGCGACCCATGTTTAGAAGAAACTAAACTAACTCTGACAGTAAGAGTAAGCCGTTACCAAAAGATAAACTTCGTTTCCAGATGAAAAAAAAAAGAACGGTGAATTCTGATTTCAACAGGACGATGCAGCGGCACAAACATCTCGGGTTTCAGTGGCAAGAGTGAGTAAAAAGTTTTCCAGGGAGTGTAATTTCAAGGTTTAGATATACCAAATAGTCAACAAGGTTCCCGAGACTTATAAATTATTATTTTTTGGATTATTAATAGTCTGTTGGGTACTCTACAAACCACATTGCAAATAATAACCTTTCTAATATAGCTGTTATTTCTTTTTTTACGCAACTTGTTATTTCACTTAATTGTTTTGAAATCAATTAAATTCTAATTGGAAATATATCATATCATCGTCAACAATATTTCTTAGCTTTAAAACTAAAAATTATCAAAAATATATTCTTAAGACTGAAATTCTTTACATAAAAATACGATTGAGCGTGGAAAATATAGTTTTTTGACGTGCTTGCAATAAGAATAATGTCCTGTCAACTAGGAAATACGTTAACAAACACATTTGTTTGAAGTGAAATATGAATTGATTTATTTACATTACTTTTGATGTATATATATATATAATTAAGATGATTGTTACTCTAGCACTGTTATGTTAAACTGCTTCAACTGATAAAATTACGATTTTATTTAAAATTATTTTTAAATTATTTGCTTTAGTTCTTCCTATTTACGCTACTGTAGAAGAAATGTTTAAAAATTTTGCTTTTGAGGGAGAATTCATTAAGGGACCCGTTGACCTGGAGGTGTTTTCCGCGTTTGAGGCACAGAAACGCGGAATCGTTAAGGGCGACAATAATACGCGCATAAATAGCGCCATAGCTGCTATGCACAAGTGCCTGAACCGGAGTACAGTGTTTTCGTCAAGTTGCGTGTACCTACGGGACTTAAAGTGGCGACCCTATCCGTAATAAGTGCAAAATGTGTAACAATGTTCAAGTTCAATACAGACTAGTGCCGTAATTTAACATCGTATCTGGGTAACATTTTTTTTAGGTACACCAGTCTGGAAAAAGCAGTTTTCAACGATATTGGTGCGCTCCATAGTAACATTTATAGCATGCAGGATTCTTGAAACAGCCGTTACGTTCTAGTCAGGGGTATGTTTTCTTTTCGCAGGTAAACGTATTGCGAACATGTTTAATAGTTTCATAAAAAACACTCCCGCACATAATATCGTCGAGAGCTAGATAGAGAATCCACGTAACCTGTCACTGATTCCAGTTGAGGTCATCGTCTGAGCAGGGATTTTCCTGACAACTACCCTGAAGTTGGGAGTACGGTGCACACCGCCGTGGCATGGAGTTTCTTTGAGATGCTTTCCTCATACATATGACGAGCTGCTCGGTGACGATATGTAGGCCTTCAGGGACGGTCACCCATCTCTTCTTCACTCAGCCGTACTGACTTTGGTTGGAGAAGACACAACATTAGTTTCACTTTTCTAATTAATCATTTAATAATTTTATTACGTATGTTTGCGGGTGTACTATAAAATGTTTCCAATCATGTTACATAATTAATTACAAACATTTATTTCAGATAGATAAGTTTTAATTTGTAATGCACGTAAAACAATGTGACAAATTTTCACTTTCTAAAATAACACAAAATTGCATGCAGTCATCTCAGGTACATTCAGCGTAATTTCTCGAGTCTCAAAGAAATATACAATTTTCAGGCGTAAGAAAAGACTCAAAGAATGACATCACTCAGGCAAATGATTTGATCTCGCGAAGTATTTAGTAATGAACAATTTTTACTTCTCTCTATAGGATTCTCAAACCCTGTAGACTCTACTTGACATGTAAGGTGCTAATTAATAATGCATAAGCTCTTTTAAAAGGCAATATAAAAAAACCGATGGTTCTGCAAAACAATTGGACTTAATAAGCACAAAAAATTAAGGTGCTACGAATTTATAATTTTTTTATGACGCCGTGGGATAATTTTTTAAATAAATACGTATGAGCAAGACATTGTTAACACAAATGCATTTGATAGTGACTATTATGATTGTGTAATGGTAAATTTTCCCTATAACACAATTTTTTAAAGTACTGAATCTACTTGAATGTATGAAATTAGGCCACAAACTCCTAAAATGAGTGTGGCGCAAGTCAACACTATAAGGTAGTTTCTTTAAAATAAATTTCTGTTATATCAGAACGAACTGGTTCCAATTAAAATCACCCCACGTTAGCAAATTGTCTTCAAGATAACGATTCTTACATCACGCTTGAATTTTACCGTGAAACAGCAACTACATGGTCTGTGTATTAAATTCAGACTATATTTATTATCAGTCTGTTATAAACTCACACTTAAAATAAGGTACTGTAATAATAACATGGAAATAANTACTGAATCTACTTGAATGTATGAAATTAGGCCACAAACTCCTAAAATGAGTGTGGCGCAAGTCAACACTATAAGGTAGTTTCTTTAAAATAAATTTCTGTTATATCAGAACGAACTGGTTCCAATTAAAATCACCCCACGTTAGCAAATCGTCTTCAAGATAACGATTCTTACATCACGCTTGAATTTTACCGTGAAACAGCAACTACATGGTCTGTGCATTAAGTTCAGACTATATTTATTATCAGTCTGTTATAAACTCACACTTAAAATAAGGTACTGTAATAATAACATGGAAATAATTGTATTTAAATTTTTTGGCAAAGTACTTTTACTATATGAACTACAATGTTCAGTTTACGTAGACGTAGGCAAACTGAATTTATTATGGCTATGTAAGAGTTTTTGGGGGGAGGCGGGATTTATTTTCTTCCTCTTAACTCGTTGCAGCATACATGCATCCCAGACAGATTAGACATTAATAATCGATACAACACACTATATTGAAACGTACTAATTTTTTGTTCTAAAATAATAAGTTTACAAACTGATCCACTATTTTAGGCATATTAACATAAAATCAGGTTTAAGAATAGCTTAAGTATTTATGATTATTATCACAGTTACCGTCGTTTTGGCAGGAAATGTGAAGAGATAAATTCTCATTTGTTGAAATATCTGCCGTTTATCATTTTATGTAATAAAAATATCACAAATTAATAATTGTGACTTAAGGTTCATATAAAGAATGTTATTTTATAACATTGGCAATAATTAATTTTTAAAGGTTTGTGTATACAATATAAGAAGTTATTACGTTCCTACAATAGGTTCTTGGTTACGTATTAAACACCTAACTGACACAAAATCACGAGATGTGTGTAGTTCTTAAAAAAAAATTTTTTTCTGTTACATGAAATATCGAAATATAAAGCAGTTTTATTTGTGTTTTATGATTTCTGTATGGTCGACTTTTCTAAATTCAACATCATTGTCAGCTATACGTGCGTGCGGAGCTTCTAGATGCGAATTTCGGTTACTATTTTATGTAAGTTGCCCACCCGTTGCTAATTCAGCTTAAATCTGAAGAGTTATTAAGGGACATTCCACACAATAATTTCAATGAAAACAAATTTTCCAACCACCATTAACTGCAAAATCGTTAGACTAGAATGCTGATTCAAAACCTACCGAAAAATAGCTCCGAGTGCATATAAGAATTGAAACCTAAACCTACAGAATACAAGTTACGATTGAAAAATACAACTCCATAGTTTTTTCTCGATTGTTGCTTGCGAAATATTATAACAATTTGGCTATTTTTAAAGAATGTTGTCATTATCTTATAGTTATTTTTCTTGTCGAAATTTCATCTCTACAGTACAAAAGGAACATTTATCTCAATCGGCGAATCTTTCATCAATACAATTTCACTTGATTTACTGTTTCAGACTTACGAAACTATGAAACTCAGTGCCATCAATACCTGAGTCAATGTGATTTCCCGCCAGTCCCTAAAAACCACAGTTCATTGAAACTCAGTCACTAAAGTATCAGTATGATTATCAGCAAGAGAGAAAGTATCTTAGGTTTCGGCGCTATATTCACGACTTGAAGAGCGGAAAATGCCACCATCTTGAATTTCGATGAAACTAATTTTGATATGTTGATGGACTGTGACTATAACCGCTAACTTAATCTTGACATTCGACCTGTCGTACAACCTCGACATTTCAAGGCAATTAAAAGTGTTATGGAAATTCTAGAATTCTAAGAAAGAAACCCAGTTCGCTACTACATTAAAGATTTTTGTCCATACTCTACAATTCCGGTTCGGGAGCCACCGTAATAATTTTCAATAACGCCACAGAAAAAATTAATAATTAATTATAAACATTAGAAAAGTTACACAATTTAACATAATATTTGAATGTTTATTAAGGTTTTAATTTGTTTTTAATACAAAGCATGCAGAATAAGTCGTCGCGGTCTAAAGGTTTTGGAAACTATTATGGGGTAAAAGCATATATAAACAAAAATATAAGTATATTTTCCAGAGTACTCTAAAGAGGAATAAGCATTATAAAGTGATAATATAAATAAACTGAATATCATATACTCAGGATAAAAATTACATGAAATAAAATCCTAAAATTATGTTTGTATGACCCGTTTTCAGACGGTGTTAGTATGTATTCCCTGCAACTTCTGTCACGATAAGCAAACTGTCAAAGAAGGTAGCGGCGCTGCTACGAAAAATGTGAACAAAATGAGAACAGCATCAATTTTAGAGTAAAAAACAGAACTTATTTTCGTATATAATGAGATATGGACATTTATTCAAATACTTAGGTTACGGACTACCCTAATTGTATCACTAAGTCCCATTTTATTTCTTTAACGACTGTTTACAATACAGAAAGCTTGAGCAAAGACTGTGACAAAATGGGGTCGATCAGACTACTATGAGATACTCATCAAACGAGTTTTAACTATAATAAAAACTAACCAGGAAATAATTGCACCTTAAGTTGCCAAACTAGCTTGCTCAGTAGGTATACAAATCACACTGTCGTGGAAGGGATTGAAACGAGCGTTCGGCGCTGATAGCGGCCGATCTAGCCACCAAATCTATAAACTACCATCGTCTAATATGTGAGTAATTATCAGATTCATATAAAGTATATCGCGCATGTTTATACCTGCAATGCTGAAGGAATAAGCACTGGAGAAATAAACATCTATTTTGCAGCCAGCGAGATCGAACCCACAAGCCTCCGAATGTTAATAAAACCTGCAAACTTATGACCAAATACACTCAATTGCTAGGTATTGTCACAACCGTGTCAGTTTTTACTGTGTATGTTTGAGATACTACATTAATAGTAGTTTGCATTTTATATTAGCAATCATATCATTTTAAAAACAAACAACTATATTTTAGATTGAAAAAATATTGCCTTATAAGCAATAAACATAGTGTATACGTATATTTCACCGGACTCAAATTTAACGTCTAATCCTACAGTAATGTATATTTATTGGATATTATCCATAATAAGAGGTCTTCAAAAAGTGCTCACTTTACCGAGAGTAGCCTATACAGGTTGTATCAGTACAGAGGTCACAAACTTTCAGGAGAGATAGAGTACACCTAGACGATCGGAAATCACATAGCAATGCATGGTCGGAAACGCTTTCCTGGCGCGGTAGTGACGACACAAAACACAAGAAAGGAAGGACACGAACAGCGTCACCTGTTGCTTCGGTTTGCGTAGCGACATCTATCTCGTACACCAGCCAAAGACGTCCCATCATTTTTTCNGCTTCGGTTTGCGTAGCGACATCTATCTCGTACACCAGCCAAAGACGTCCCACCATTTTTGCTGTACTAAGAAAATAAACATGTTTTCTCACCCTGTTTCTCATCCCGTATATGCTGTTCACGGAAAAGTGAACACTTATTAAAGTCCTTCTTAAGATCTACTTGTATACACATAGTACATTATTCCGCCATACGTTAAATTAACATTTCTATAGACATGATCACTTTATTCATACGCCGGTCAGAAATTATTAGAAAAGTAAGTATTGTATAAAATTGATAATTATTACACTCACGTACATTTAAAAAACCGAAAGCATAAGAAATATTTTCTTCATTCACACGTGTTTACCTAGCACTTTTAATGCAATGTCAAGACATAGAACTACTAGCTCTCCGCCGTTGCCAACTTTACTGGGCGCTCGCTAGGTATGTTTTTAGAGGTTTATTTAAAAAGTGCTCAGTTAAACGCGAACAGCCTTTAGAAGAAGGCGAACACGCTGGTGGAGCAACGTCGCAGCGGAGGCGTCGCACGTCAAGTTTTGATGAAGGGAGTGTGCTTCGTAATTGGCTCGGGGTCTGAGGAGACGGCGAAGGCAAACCGGTTGGTCCCCTCATGTGTCCATGTTAGGAGCTCGTGGTTATGGTAAAGGGTAAATGCGGGAGGAGGGGAGGGGGAAGCGAGGGAAGGAAAGAGAGGAACATAATGTGGCCACTGGACTCGTGTCATCAGAACCCCCAAATTATGAAAATTATGGGAAATTAAAATACTGGAACTGGTGGCAATGTCGAAGTCACTAAGGGCCTGGGCGTTCTCGGAGCTGTGGCTCGCGGGGCAAGAAGCGCCCAACTCCGGAGACGAAACCGCACACCGCTGTATTTACATAAGGCTCACATCATCCCGGAACGCCGCCGGCTGCCAGCGATAAAATTACAAGCACGTAGCTCGAGTAACTACCTGCGTGTTTTTGGTCGCGTCTTTGCATGAAAGAAAATTTTAATGTTGGAATTAGGCCTCCTCTCATCAATACGTGACCCTGCGTCAGACGGATACCATACGTGGATTTTCATTACAATTACCTATTCGGTGTAAATTCGACTCCTGGTTGAAGCATATGTTTTATAATTTTTCGTGAGATCTAATACTACTTACATTAATTAAACCACTATGTAACTTAACATAATACATGTACACATACGCTATGCATATATAGAAAGATTCAGATTTAAAATATAATTATTTTAGAACTATTGAATATAACTACATACGCTGGAAATCGTAATCGTAGAGATTTTTTTAGAACTACACTCATTTGCATTTAAATGTCTGTAACCTCCAGCGTGAATGGAATATAATCTACCTCACTTGTGCTACTTAAATGTTGTTAAAGGGGAAAAAAATTGTTTGTTCTGTTTTTGAACCTAACTATGTTTGGTTTAAATTATCACAACGCGACATATGCTAGGTAAACATTCAATATGTTTTAATTTTGGGGTCTCGGTGGCACAGCGACTAGAACGCTTACTTTTCACCAAGAATAGCTGGGTTCGATTCCCGGTGGGGTCACACACGGATTTTTCGCACCCAGGAATCGCGCCAGGTGACAGGTTTTCTCAGGGGTTTCTCTTTTCTCCTGCACTGGCACTCTATCTCTGCTCCATACTGACATCGCTTCACATTCATTAATTTTCAAGACTCTGATGTTAAGAGCCACTGAAACCACTCCATGTTTTATTTGGAAGTCCAAAGATGTAAACATATATGAAACATACATTTTAAACAAGACAATTTAAATGTATTCTAGGCAATAAAATTAACGTCGTAAAAATTCCCTCAAGAATATTTACAAATCTGTTTTGTTTAATAAGAGAAAATTACCTGCTGGTTTATTAAATTGTATTGACGTCTATGGACAGTACCACTTATACAGTAATATAAAATAGTTATAATCCGGTTGCCGGAGTTTTTCCGTACGATCTCTTTACCTCTATCAGGCTATTACGATATGCTCTTTAAATAAGTTTCAATCATAGTAAAAACTAAGAAGGAAATAATTACACATTTAGTTACCAAACTAGTTTGTGTCGTAGGTCTACAAATGACACTGCCGTGAAAAGGATTGAAAGGAGTGTTCGGCGCTGATAGCTACCAATCTAGCCTACGAATCTATGAAGTATCTTCGTCTAATAGACTAGTAATAAGAAGAGTCATATAAAGATATTGCACATGTTTCTACCCGGAATGGTGAAGGTAAAACAGCTGGAGAAGTAAACACCTCGTAGCGAGCAGTATCGAGCCACAAGCCTCCGAAAGCTAATTACACATACGAACTTATGACCAAACATACTCACTTGCTAGGTATAGCCACAACCGTGTCAGTTTTTAATACGTGTGTTCGAGACACCATTTAATTGATTATATTTATTGTTAGGTAATTGATATTTTTTCTAAACCGCGTATCACTTTCTTCCTTTCTACTGAAGAGTTACGCATTAGCATTATAATATTACAGGTTTCATGTTAACCATTATACTAAATCATTATTTCCACTGGCCTTACACTTAGAACAACATCAAAAATAATATAAAAAATAAAGATTCATGGAAAACTTAAGCTTATGTTTTTCGATTTTCTAGTGAAAAAACACAAAGAGATATCCAGTTTGCGATAGTTCAGTGACACTATGAAAAAATAAACCTGGCCGTAAATACGCACGTGCCGTACATGTACGCCCTACAGATTAAATTTATTTCAAATAGACGAATATGTGTTTGAAGTTTACTGCAAATTTACAATCATTAAAAAAAAAGACATGTCTGAGTAATGTATATTAAATAAACCGAGACTTGCAGTTGCTACGAAACATATCGCAGTAAAGAAATTATTATAATCACATAACTTAGTTATATAATTTTTTTTAAATCCTGCTGGCGAAGAATATCCGAAATTTTAACGACTAGTTTTGAGTATGTCAACATATTAAAAATAATAGTACCGTGTGATTTCTGTGAATCCCATCGTTATTGTACCCACACATACCATTTTTGTCAAAGGATACCTGATATGTCAGCTAGTGGACAATGTACTTAGGATTAAGGTTCCTTTTTTACGACATTCTAATTACTTTCAAAATGAATATTACCTACCTGTAGTCATTTTATATATTCATGTTTAAATCTGCCCGTAAAATTTTCTAAATCGATGTGGCCAAAACAATGATAAATAGTTCTTTGTCAACTATTACTAATGCTGATTAAATATTGTTGACTTTAAGAACTATCGTAGTTCTTCGTCGCGAAAATAATAATTGCAAAATAAAAGAATAAACAGTAAATATTGTCATAAATTAATTTTATGGCAGTGGTGAGTTTTTCAGTGTTTTCTGATCTTCGGTGTATTACATAGGGCCTACTGTCAGACATTCAGAGTTATATCATAAATACTATATGTTATATGTTTGATAATCTAGTAGTTCAGCTAGAACTCAAATTACTACTCCAAAATGAGTAACCTTCAGTAATTATTGATAATGTATTACTTTGATTTATTTTTTCGTGTGTAAATTTCTGCCAGGAATCGTCAGTGTTGTCTGTCTGAGTGTGTCACATTCTGTATATTATAACGTAAACGTTATTTGGCATACTTTCAGTAATGATGACAGCGAATGTGTCGAAGTTATTGTATCTACTATGTTTTTATTATAAACATATGTTGAAAATTGCTGTTATGTGAAATTTGTTCCGGTTTTATTGGCATAGAAGTAAGAATTGTCATTTTAGAAAAATTTGTGTTCTCGAAACTGTCATACATTCATTTAAAAATCGCATGGACAACTGTGATAGGGTGATGGTAATGAAAGTTCTTACACGTATCAAAAGAACGGGCTTAAACCAGAAACTACGAATGCATTAGAAAGCGTTCCACTAAAAGTTAACTAGTGACTTACAGTGCATGACCATATTTAAAAAAATTTCCATTGCATATATTTTTTTTTCACTTAGATTATTTACAACGGTTTTAAGAAGAATAAGAAGTTAGCACAGCGCAGTGAATCGAATATTTTCCTTTAAAAGTTTAAAACCTTATTTTAAAAAATTTGTTGAGACATATTACTTTTAGGATACGTGCAAAACATGAATAATATTGCTTTTGTTCTCTAACTATTTCCAATTAGTTACATCTTACAGCCATTTTTGTCCTTATAGTGGAGCTTCTTTGCGATTACGGTGACACGTGTAGGAACGGCAAAATGAAATAATGATATTCCGTTACTTGATGTAGAATATCTTGCATAGCGAACGGTTAACATGCAGGACACGATATACAGTTACATTAANTTTTGTCCTTATAGTGGAGCTTCTTTGCGATTACGGTGACACGTGTAGGAACGGCAAAATGAAATAATGATATTCCATTACTTGATGTAGAATATCTTGCATAGCGAACGGTTAACATGCAGGACACGATATACGGTTAGTTACATTTACTCTTCGATTTTCAAGCGGAATCAACTGTATTCCGCTCAGGAAAAACTAATGCAAATTTTTTACAGGAATTAATACGAATTGGATTGCAATAACGTACATTATAAAATTTTGTTAAGGTTTATTAACGAATAAAATAAAATATTTTAAATTCTGATTGGGAGGCTAATTTCTGACAACGTGAACTCAAATTCGTGGCAGGAAGAAAAGAGTCGGCAAAGTTTCCTCCCGCGCTCTTCTAGCTGTTTTGTCACAATTCATTCCATGTGTGTGCGGACGCAGCGATAGCTCAAGTGGAGACACTTTTCTTTATTGTGTCAATGGTAAATTACTGAGTGGAGGACAGTAACAAGTTAAACGATTTAATTATAAGAAGTACAAAGTTATATAATTTTATAAGTACATATATATGGAATTTATCGTAAACGATCTCATAGTACTATAAATACACCACATGCCGCGAGTTATTTAATTTTTATAAATTAACTATTATTAAAAGCACACTTTTCGTTTTTAATTTTACAGCCGGGATACAAAATAAATATTTTAAAAAAAATTATTTTTTCGTTACACAAACTGCAAGTGAATTAAATGTCACGAAGTCCTTTCAATCGTCTTGCTTACGTGAGTCATGCAGTAATTGGAACGCCAGAGAAAAAAAATTCAAATTTTATCTTTAACGTTGTTATTTGATTAAATATCGAGAGTGTTAATTAATTACTTCTTATCGGCTACAAGACCATTTTACCCTTTGAACAAAGTGCCCACTTATCGTTCTCCCTAAATGGCGACTGCGATGCATCATCTCGTAAATCGCTCTATTATTTGTGATCTTCACAGATGGGTCAGTAGTTTGGTGCTTGAGTCCAAGTGTGTACAGTTTTTTAGTCATTCTTGCCTTTCACAGAACTATTTTTTCACCGCGTATAACACCGTTTAATCATCTCTCATGTTTTCAAGCATATGGGCCTATGGTATTTCAAAATATTATAATTTTTCTTACCCCGATATTAGCGTACTGTTCCATAGCTCATGACAGTCGTCGAGAACAATGCCGTGAAGACAAATTGCAACTGCAGTCTGCAGAAATAACCATCGACTGGCGATGGAGAGGTACTCCTGTCAGAACTTAACGTAATTGTTGAAGGTCGTGAGGTTAGTTCTCTGGCCTCGCACGACGTTGAATCGGGCTGTATCCTTGGAGAGCCCCGAGTCCGGATTTTTGCAGGTGGAAGAACTGGTTGACGTTTCCGGTTGTTGTTGAATTTTCTGTGTGCTCTCCCGTTTCCCAACATAGTCGCATTCCGCTTCTTCTCTATCCTGTCTTAACTACAGTATATTCGTGGTATCTTCAAACCTTTCTCAAGACTGCTCAAGTTTAACTTTCGGCCTACTGACTACATATTCTTCCGCTGCTTATAAACAAAATTAACTCATGTTTAGAGGAAAACTACAGGATAAACCAAATTACCCTATTAGTGCGCTGGGCATACAATCAAAAAACACTTTTTATGCACAACAATGAAATGTATTTCCAACAATTTTTACCCGTTTACTTAAGAAACGCTTACTTTACAAAACTAAGGATAGAAATATTGTACGTAAGAACTAATTATTTCTCGAGATTACCAAAATACCTTTTGTTTTTCTGTTTTAAATCCACGTTGACTATGAAATAAATATTAGCGTTTGCAGATAAAATATAAATGAAAGTTTCTATTTACGAAAATAAAACCACAGTGCTTGTTGATGTTTTAAGAAGTACAAAACGCTAGTGATATATTATTTATTATTCAGGTTGAAACCAAACACGCCACACCGAGCGAAGTGGCGCGGTGGTAACAAACTGGACTCGCATTCGGGAGGATCCGGGTTTCATTCCCGGTCCAGCTATCCTCATTTCGGTTTCCCATGGTTTTCCGAAATTACCCCAGGCTAATGCTGGGATGGTTCCTCTGGAATGGTTCCTTCACAGCCGATTTCTTCTCCGTTCCTGAGTAACGTGCTCTGTCTCTTTTGACCTCGTCAACGGGACGTTAAACCGAACTTACCTACCAAACTTGTCACTCATGAGGCTCTACTAAGAAAGTGCAAAGATACCTTTATTACAATATATGCCAGATGACGTGCACCCATGGCTCCAACCTCACAAGCTAGTCAATCTGTGAGTGTTTGGAACTATCATTCTCTTAAGCCGACGGTGCCACCTAATTACAATTAGTGTTGCCAACTGTTTTTACAGTTATCATGAGAGAATGTTTGGACAACTCTGTACACATCTGATCTCAATGACATTATTAGAGAAATTACTATAAAAGGAGTTTTAAATATTATCTGAAATGTAGAAAAATCAGTACTATACATAAATCAATATTTTATCTGATCACATGAAACAGCAAAATATTAGCTGCAAATAAAATATTCACATTTTGCCACTTTTGTAGCTTCAAGCGCTAAGTTGCATCATTTTGTACTTTAACAAAAGCTGCTGCTGTAACCTGTGCGTAACATCAGCAGCTTAAACGTACCTGTAATAGCGAAAAGGTAAATTACTGACACTGTGCTTATTAATATTCAGTTTATTTTTCAAAATTCTGAGATATGGTTTGTATGACGTTTCTATCCTATGTCCACAAGGGATAATTCTTTCAGCTCCAGGATACGAGATATCACGTTGACACATCACAGTCTGCTCTCCACTCTGTATGTGATCTACAGGATGATGGAGTGCTAGATCGTTTGGTGAACCATATTGCGTAGCGAACTGACACATACTCAGGGGTGAAATCAGGCGGCTAATAACCACTTCGACTTCGGATTCGGTTAGCTAAAACAGTTATTTATTGCATCATTACGTCACTCATTATATAGGTATGGTACACTGCACTCTTGGGTTCGCTTCCTGCACCCTTCCCTTACCCGTCGGAGGCCTACAGGTCAGAGTTTTAGTTTATAAACGTCGGGGAAAAGTGGTCGGATTTGGAGGCGCGGTTACTTAACTGAGCTGCTACTGTGTGCTGGCTTCATCCCAGCGTCCCGGGAAGTCTTGTTGAGGCGTCTCTCTCGGCGACTTCAGCGTCCGTCCCGCGATGTCTGGCGCGACCCCCGCGTCTCTGGAGTCCTCCGGATTGACTCCCCGGCCGTCCAACTGGGCCGCACCCCTGGCGCTGAACCCCGCATCGCTTGAGTCTCCCGGATTGACTCCCCGGCCATCCAACTGGGCTGCACCCCTGGTGCTGACCCCCGCATCGCTTGAGTCTCCCGGATTGACTCCCCGGCCATCCAACTGAGCCGCACCCCTGGCGCTGACCCCCGCATCGCTTGAGTCTCCCGGATTGACTCCCCGGCCATCCAACTGGGCTGCACCCCTGGTGCTGACCCCCGCANGACCCCCGCGTCTCTGGAGTCCTCCGGATTGACTCCCCGGCCGTCCAACTGGGCCGCACCCCTGGCGCTGACCCCCGTGTCGCTCGAGTCCTCCGGATTGACTGGCTTCTCCACTTCCCTGCTGTGCTATATCCCCCGTCCCCTCGAGGAATTCCCTACGTCATTGGCGACCCGACTTACGTCAAACTTCGGCGTGCGTCGATCAGGTGAAGCAAGCCTCACGCGCTGACGAGCGCCTCTCTCTGTTACCTGGCACGTACGTCATTGGAAGGAACTATTCGGGTGACGTCGGTATGAGCATTTGACGCACGTTCTGGCAGATCGTGAAATCGTCGCTCTGTTCTTTCTCTAGACGCTGTCATGCGTCAACGTACTTTGCGGGACAGTTGTCAACACTGCTACTTCCAAATTTTCTAAAACCCTGCTGAATTTCTATTCCAGGATATCCCTCCGCCTTATGCAAACAAAGCTTTAACTAATTTAAGAAAATCATACCAAAGAGACTACGTGCGTTTTTCGTGCGCTCAGTGTAATAATATTTTGCATAAAAAACTATTTCTTACTACGAATTAAACACACACCTGTTTTTCCCATGTTTTTATTAANGTAATAATATTTTGCATAAAAAACTATTTCTTACTACGAATTAAACACACACCTGTTTTTCCCATGTTTTTATTAATATTAAATTTTAATGAAATCTTAATATTTAAGAAAAAAATATAAGTGAAAGATTAATTCAACCAAAATGGGGGTAAGNATTAAATTTTAATGAAATCTTAATATTTAAGAAAAAAATATAAGTGAAAGATTAATTCAACCAAAATGGGGGTAAGCTATTCACGGTAAAGTGAACACTTTTTAAAGCCCTCTCAGTTTGAATAATAGTCAATAAATACATTTTATTATAGTCTCAGACCTTAATTTCCAAGCCCAGTGAAATGTATACACTCTTTTTATTACTGACATGTCTATATTTGTTTAAAAAAGGGGTGCAAGGGTAACAAATGGGTGATTGAATAAAGTAACTAGGGTCTCAAAGTGCTAAAGCGAAGTAACCACGGACGTGTGCGAGGAGCACCGGCGTCCACGCCAGCAGACAGCAACTCCGAATGGACAAGAGCCCCTATCCGGCGACCAGTCGGCGACAGCCTTGAGCTGCTGTGGACATGGCGGGCTTGTGAAGTG
Source organism: Clitarchus hookeri (assembly GCA_002778355.1). NCBI lineage: Eukaryota > Metazoa > Arthropoda > Insecta > Phasmatodea > Phasmatidae > Clitarchus > Clitarchus hookeri. The sequence continues at coordinate 607,590 of NQII01000694.1, forward strand.
AGCGCCGTGGGACGCGCGCTCGTGTAATTATATTTACCAGCGCAGCGGCGACCCATCGCGGTCGGAGGCGAGTCCATCATCTCCGCCGGCGAGCCACGAATACCCTCGCACCGGGTCCCGGCTCCAGACACCGTCGCGGGACCAGGCGACGACCAACATTTAGCAACATTTCTACTGCCGACCTCCCGTAGCGCAGTCGCGCCGGTCTGCGGTGCAGGAGGCTCTGGGTTCGAATCCCAGGTAAGGCATGGACATTAGTTTAAGTTAGGACAAGTTAGTTTGTAAGCCGTTACCTGGTATGTAGGCCTTCAGGCATAACACCGGGGAACGTTAATTAGCCATTTCGAATCCAATCAAATCCTATCCACAATTATTTGTGGTGTGGTAGTAACGAGGAGCGGTCGTGGCGAGTGATTGAAGAGATTTGAGCGTCTCTTAACATCGAGGTCTTGAGAACCGATGAAGGTGAAGAATGGTGAGTGTGGAGGAGCGCCGGAATGTAAGGTCGAGGGGAACGGGAGATCCCTGAGAAAACCCGCCGACCAGCAGCACCGTCCGGCACGATTAGCGGTCGTGGTGTCGTGAGACGTAACTTAGTGATTGTGGAAAGGAAGACTTAGGTTGTTCACGGTAAACTGAGCACTTTCGAAATTCATGCGTTTATTTTACTCTTTCTTTCACTTTCTTATCTTCTGCTATAGCTAACATTCACGAGGATTGATCTCTTCCGTCTCAGACTTAGCTGTTTTCTTGCTGTGTCTTCTGTTTTAGAAGTGTTCTAGTCCATTCACGGTTACTTACAACTTTTCTGAGGCCCTGCTAAAGCTCTACCGTAGTATATTCTTCTGCTTCATGCAAACAAAGATTAACCAAGTCTAGAAAATTACACTGAAAGGAAAACGCACTGTATCCGTGCGCACTGTGTAATGATATTTCACGTAAGAATATTTTCTGACATGGCATTACAAACACATATATTTTATATCAGTTTCTATTCATATTAATTATAAATAAATATAATGTGTTAATTTATAAATAAAATATATGTTAAAGTTCAATTAAAACAAAATTAAGATAGTTTTATGTTTACAAAATTATAAAACGCTTGTGATTGTTGGCATATTCAGGAAACAACCAAACACGTAATACATGGGATAATTTTTAGAAGCTTTGATTTGAAAAGTGTGAATAAACCGCGAATAGGCCATATCAATATTTTTGACGCGGCAGAGCACAGATTATAGTACCACAAACTTCTGAATTCGTCGCAGTTTCACGCTTTCCTTACTTTTTAAACAGCTAAAATAAAAGAGAAGTTATTTTATGCGAAAANCTGAATTCGTCGCAGTTTCACGCTTTCCTTACTTTTTAAACAGCTAAAATAAAAGAGAAGTTATTTTATGCGAAAAACTACAGAGATGATAGCAGGAAGATAAAACCTCAAATTTATAGATTTCAGTAAGCCAGCCAAGTTATAGGCCTGCCCTTTGCCTTGTCGGCCCGTAAAACATAAAACACATTCTGTGGTTTCGAGGGAAACCCCATAAATCTAAGATCTGCGTTATTCATACGTGATCCGAGTAGAAACCGTTAATTTTTAGGAAAGTTAATGCCTTAATACTACGCAAATNATCTGCGTTATTCATACGTGATCCGAGTAGAAACCGTTAATTTTTAGGAAAGTTAATGCCTTAATACTACGCAAATTCTAGAACTTAGGTGTATAAAACTAGAAACCTCTGACTTCAGGAGCCTTAACATTACATATTAATCTCTCAATAAAACGTCAAGTCTTAGAAATATTTTTATTACTTCGCTGCCAATTTAAATAATATCCTGCATGCCCACGTGTATTGTTAGTAGCATACGTGTTTTTTAAGGCAGTTATTTTCTTACTTCAGATGGTGTTTCGAAAGTGCTCACGTTATCGTGAACATCTGTTACCTTCCGATACACTAGATTCCAATCATAGAGACCTGCGGCAGGGTGCTGTGTATCTGTTAAGAATATACGAGTATCTTTATCTGTATGGAAGTTAAGCACTCTGCCAAATACCTCATGCCCCAGAACCGGACATTTTGCCTATTTATCACAGCTAAGCTTAGAAGCTATCTTCCCTAGCCCTGCTATACTTGAGTTGTTTGATAACACAGTGGGGATTCCAGGTTATTACTGTTTCTTTGCTGGGTTCGTCAATAATTTTATACGATGTGGATTTTTCTAGAAACTCTTCATTGTTAAAGTAAACAAAAATATGTTGCAATCATGTGTACTACTAAACCAGTTGTTACTGAGGCGATCATAAATGTGATTTATAGAATGTAAACAGAGTGTTTTGAATTTGTATAACACATGTTTGGTTTGGCCTGTTGGGTCTTTGTCTTAATGTTACGCAAAGCGGAGTCAATCGAAGTGCATTTAGAGGAAATGCAGTGTTACGTGAAAATTTCTAGGGAAAACGTGCCAAAGTTAATCGTGTTCTCTGAAGTTCTTGATACCACGTTGATAGTCGTGAAACCTGAACAACACTGGAATTCTGGCTATTGGAATGCCACAAGCGAGCAAGCGAGCATTTCACGACTTTTTGTTTCGCTGGTTACCGCTGATTCTCCTAGTACTGCACCATTAAAATTAGCCCCACATTCTTGGCTAGATTTTACTTTGTTCGATTTGGGCAGTTACACTGATTGCCTAAATAAGTCTCGTAGTCTCCAGATGGCCAGGCATACACAGCGAGAACACCCAATTACAGCCCATTGCATACACGTGGAGAAAATATTTTACAAACGAATGCCAGTGATGGACGAAATGTTACATGTTTTAATACGTCGTGAGCATCGGCGACTCTTCCTTTACTATTACAAACTGAGAAAACAGTTAGTTTTCCTACCGCATGATATCGTGGCTACTCTTTTTTGCATCAACGTGGACAACTAAAGAGCACATGGGCAAGAGTTATTTTTGGCGTTAGAGGCACAGCGATACGGGCGACATTAACTCGCGCGCGCCCAGTGCCCCTTCGCTTGCACGCGCAAGGCGCTGAACTGGCGTGCAGTACTTCCGTCATCACGCCTTCCTGTCAAAATAAGATCTGTAACCCCGGGACTTTATTACACGCGATTTAACACGACACATCTAACTACGACTGTACGGTTTTACTTTTCTCGTACCTCTTAAGGAAACTGCGCAGGCAAGCTCTAAATATGTGATTTTTTTTTTTTTTTAACCATTCCGCAATTTTTTTTTTAAACTATGTTTGCAAGAAGTCACTGATAACTAATGAGCGTACTTTCCTCTACATGGGAGTAAATAAATTTTATTGAAGTTCATGAAAGCTTAGATGGTAGGTAGGCATTGACGTCTGATTGACAGCAATATCATTAAAGATGAAACCACAAACAGGTGAAACCGTAAAAAGACAATTAAAATACACGAGTTACTCACCTGGGATTCGAATTCAGAAAAACATGTTAAATTAAGCTAGCTTGCGTTCANTTTTTTTTTTTTTTTAACCATTCCGCAATTTTTTTTTTAAACTATGTTTGCAAGAAGTTACTGATAACTAATGAGCGTACTTTCCTCTACATGGGAGTAAATAAATTTTATTGAAGTTCATGAAAGCTTAGATGGTAGGTAGGCATTGACGTCTGATTGACAGCAATATCATTAAAGATGAAACCACAAACAGGTGAAACCGTAAAAAAANCAGCAATATCATTAAAGATGAAACCACAAACAGGTGAAACCGTAAAAAGACAATTAAAATACACGAGTTACTCACCTGGGATTCGAATTCAGAAAAACATGTTAAATTAAGCTAGCTTGCGTTCAACTGCATAACGAAGGTTGGATTCGGAGCATCAACTTTGGATAAAATCAGTCTAATGTTTTGAATAATAGGGTTCACTAACCTTAAATATTTACTCGGCTATCATTTTTAAAATGATTGTCTGAGCCACCGAAACACATTTGATTACATGGCCTACCATAACACTACTTGTGTAAAAATTGGATGGTAAATTGATTGATTTTTTCTTAAATAGGGCCCTCTTACAAAATTGCTTTAAAAGAGGCTTTGTACACGATGTTTGTAATAGATAATGCCAGCATAAAAATTTTAATTGAAATTGTTAAATTGTTAAATAGATATGCCAAATGTATAAAAATATTTATATTGCCGGCAATTGTAAAATCATTGCCTGACCGAATTTAAATCATGTAACTACACTTGTCCTTCTGTAGGTGTGCAAAATGTTGTGAAAATTAGTCTAATTATTTTGGAAATATGACAACATGTTCAGTTTACTCACCTGGCACTACTGTGCAAAAAAAATCCAGCAAAGGAGAATCTCTGTGTGCATATAGGTTGATTGGTCCTTGAAATAGGGCACAAAATCTCCTTTGATCATGTGACGATCTTCATAAATGGGGGGCAAAAAGTATATATATTAGCATATTTGATTATTTTCATTGATAACATGAACAAAGTTAAAATTACATCTGTTACATATTTTCATAGATATAGCAGACTAAGCTGAAACGTTTGTATTCGCAATATTTAGAAAATAAGAGACTTACATACTTAAAACATAAAAAAAAATATATAGGCTACCACAGTACAACTTCTTCGCCAAATTTGAAAGAAATCGGTTAATTGTTTCCCGAGATAAGACATTAAATTGTATTAATTCATGTGGGGCTATTTTAAAAAATGGCGGAAAAATTATGCTTCTCATAGACAGTTTTAATGGATATAACTAATACTGTCAGCATATAAAGTTAGGTCGAAGTTTGTTTTATAATTTCGTAGATAAATATATTGACATAAAATTTTAAAATAACAGCCATTTTGAAATAATGCATCTTTAACCCTCCCAAAGTTGATCAGTTTACATGTCCTGCCATAGAGCTACTTGTCAGCCAAATTTTTTATAATTTTTTTCGGGAGATACAATATGATTATAATTTTTCATGTGATACTATTTTATTAAATGGCGGACAAAAGAGGTATTGTGTGGACACATTTCATTGTTGATATATATATATATATATATAGCCATCATACAAAGTTTTATTCGAATTAATTAAATGGTTTCGACGATATAATATACAAAACTGAAATATCTATATGGACATCATCTTGAAATATCTATTTATTTTACATTAGCGACACGTACTTGGCCAATCATAGTAATACTTACGTGCTATATGTGGCGAAAATCGGTTTAGTAGTTTCCGAGATATAACATAAAACCTTTATTTTTAAATGTGGCACTATCTTCTAAAACGGCGGACAAACACCAATATTCACCTCTGAATTTAATTCTTATAACTCGCGCTGCCAGTATACAAAATTTGGTTTTAATCGGTTGTATGGGTTCAGAGAATAGGCATATCACCCTAAATATTAAAAATCCCGCCATTTTGAACGTAAGTGCCTGGCGTTGTCAAAAAACCACAAAAGTCTGGTGTCCTTGCTTAGTACTATATACGTACCGAGTTTGCTGAAATTCTGTTCACGTGTTAACCATTTTTNGGGGGGGGGAGGGGCAACATGCACAGAGACACACATTCAGACAAATACACATACACACAGCAGACAGACAGGAAAGTGATCTCATAAGCCCTTCATTCCTTCGGAATGTAGGCTAATAACAAAACGGTACGACTATAGAAAATTGTTTTTTTTTTTTTTTACATTTTATGGTAAAAAGTCTTATTGCCATGCTATTTATTTACCAAGATACTCGTAAACACGCAAGCAATGAATGTACAGAAAATATGTTAGGAATACTAACACTCAAAATAAAAGAACTGAACCAATTGGCAGTCGATAATCTACTACCTTGCTTTGAATGTCGCACTTCAATGTCGTGTGTACATTTGCGTGCTGCTGAAAAACGATTCCATTGAGCTCCACTTCTACCCGTTTACTGAGTCGCAGATTTTTTTTTGTGTAAAACAGCCACTGAAATGAACTGTAAATTTCCCTAATCCATGTCCCGATAAATATAGGTGTACAAGAAACTAGCCAAATTCTAAAAATGAGACCAACTATGCCATACTATAATATTGTTGTGTGCAGAAGAATATTAAAATAGCCCATCTAAAATTGCATGTGAATCAAATGGAGAACGCATTTTTCTTTGTAAAATTATGAAATCACAGGCACAAAAAAAGAACTTTATTAAAAGGGACGGAAACGCGATATTAATTAAAAATTTTATTTAGAAACGACTCGGTGTCTGCATAACTTAATTCTGTAGGTATAAATAAGAACACTGTAAATAAAATTTTTAATTTTTGCTGAGAAATTTTATGTAATTTTACAAATCTTTGTAACAGTGCAAAAATTTCTCTTTAAATATTACTCGTCAGTAATACTACAAGAGCTGTCTTTGTAATAGAGCTTAGGAAATGTTTGTACTATGCTGACCAGTATTCACGAGATCAAACTTAACAACGTAAAACCGTATATGGCTGTTTGTGCAAAAACTAAGGGTGAAAAAATTGTAGTTGCATTCAAAAAGAAATAAAATGCAATCATAAATATCGCAANGTTTGTGCAAAAACTAAGGGTGAAAAAATTGTAGTTGCATTCAAAAAGAAATAAAATGCAATCATAAATATCGCAAATTTATTAAAAAAAACTCAATCATAATAGAACGACGACGATTTTAGCAAGAAGTTACTGATATAACTAATGAGTCTATTTTCCTCAACATAGGTGCAATTAAATTAAAATAAGTTCTTAAAAGCTCAATTGGTAAGTAGAAGTTGTCTCGTTGAAAGCAACATCATTAGTGATGGAAACAGAAACATATGCAACAGTAATGAGACAATTACAATCACACACGTGTATAATCCGGGACTCTAACTAAGAAAATATCTTACCGTAAGCTAGTGTGCAAGCAACTGAATGATGGAGGTACGATTCGAACAACAACTTTGTATTTAATCAGTCTAATGTTTCAAATGCTAGGATTTTCTCACCAAAATAGTAAGAGGGCCGTCATTTTCATAATAAGTGACTGAGCCACTTAAAACATGTAATATGTCCTAACGTAGCGCTAGTTGTTTGAAGAATTTGGTGGTAATCGGTTTTTGGTCCCTGAGATATGGCATTTTATTTTCTTATTTTATGCTATCGTACAAAATTGTCAAAAAGCGGGCTTTATAAACGATGCNCTGAGATATGGCATTTTATTTTCTTATTTTATGCTATCGTACAAAATTGTCAAAAAGCGGGCTTTATAAACGATGATTTTAATGCTGTTTACATACAAATTCTGGTTGAATTTGGTTAAATTGTTTACAATATGTGGCAAAATTCACAAAATTATTTATGACGCCACCTTTTTTAAAATATTTGTCTGACCCATTTAAATAATGGGAGTGTACATGTACTTCTGTAGCATTTTTGGTGTGCACGATTTGGTAAAAATTAGTTGAAATGTTCCTGTGTAACATTTTGTGGGAATCGATTGATTGGTCATCGCGATATGGCATATAACCTCCATAACATTCATATGAAGAACTTCATTATTAGAGGACAAAAAATTCATGTAGTAGCACATGCGATGATTGTAGACTGCCAAAATAAAAAGTTAATATAAAATGGGTTACATGGATTCGTAGATATAGCACACAAAACTAAAATGATTTTATAGCCGCCATTCTGAAAATAAGTGTCATACTTAAAAAATACATATATTTATATGGCCTACCAGAATACAACATCTTCGCCAAAATTGATTAGAATGGGTTGATTGTTTCCAGAGATATGAGATAATTTATTTTTTATCATACAATATTGCGGAGAAATGAGGCTTAGAATAGACATATTTTATGGTTGTAGCAGACTCTGCCAGCATACAAGTTTAAGTAGGAATTTGTTTCATTTATAAAATATAATGAGCTTAAATAGTTATAGAGCCACTATTTAGAAAATATGTGCCTGTTCTTAAAACGTACCAATTTACACTACCCTCTGAAATAATATTTGTTTGCCAAATTTGGTAGGAGTCTGTCAATTGCTTTCCGAGATATGACATAAAAGCTTTATTAATTCGAGTGTCGCTATCTTAAAAAATGGATGACAAAAATGTTCAGTGTGGATACAAGAAGTAGAGAAATGGCTGTTCTGTGTCAACTGGCGTCCTGGCGGAAACAAGGGAACAAGCTGGCACCCATATTGGATGACTTCACGAAGAAACCTCCTGCACTATCATCCTTGTCGACGTCGGCCATGTTCGATTTCCTCTGACGCTCTGTCATTCCCGAGCAATGGTGGCCATATTGGATGTCCCTTCTTCACGCTCTTGCATTAGGCATGGGGGTTTTCTCAGAGTCCTCCCGATCTCTTTTAATTTCTCACGCTCACTCATTCCTTCCTACCGGATGTCCCCACTTCATGCTCTTGCATTCCAGGTAGAGGGTTATCAGTGGTTTGCTTCCATGCCAGCATCATCCATTTTGCCTGAAGAATTCTCGAGTTCGTTGCCCTATAATGCCACTTCTCTCATCATGCTCTATCATTCCACCATTGTTTTCTCATATTCCCTCTGGGCTCCTTTCACCTGGTATCCGGGCGGGAATAAGTCTCATGCTATGTCATTTCACCTTGGTTTTCTCATATTCCTTTTGGTCTACTAACACCCGTTGTGTTCTGGTGGGGACGAGTCTCATGTTCTGCAATTCCACCTGCGTGACACGTAGGGAAGTCTACTCAAGCACGCCAGCCTAGAATCGCACCTCACACTCATCAAATACGTTCTAAGCCCACCTATAAGCATAGTTGACTGTAATTTCAGAATTGCTTAAGAAACAGCTACCAAATTCATAATGTAGACATCACCCCCAAAACGAAAAGGGTTGCAAGGCCAAATATGCCCTAAGTCTACTAATAAACATAGTAAGCTGTAATTTCTGAAAGGTTCAAGTTACAGCCACCAAATTCATAACATAAGTATCACCCCCGACAACTGAAAGGACTGCAGGTTCAAGTATGCCCTAGGCCCTAGGCCTACATATATGCATAGTTGGCTGTAATTTATATGCTGATCATGATATAGTCACCAAATTCGTGACAATGGGCTTTGTGTCTGTTTGGCTGCTGCATGGTTCCAAATGTTTCTCTCGCCATCTTNCTGCTGCATGGTTCCAAATGTTTCTCTCGCCATCTTCTATTCTCCAGTCGGATGCTAGAGTGCTCGATTAACGTCTGCTAGAGTCGCAGTGGTCTTTTACCATCATCGTTTCCCATGTCACCTGTCAGGCTACTCCAACATAGTTTGCGTTACCGATAGCAGCCACTAGGAGCAATGATGTCGACACACATGACCGAATTCCGACGTGCAACATGCAGAACACCCACAATGCATTCAGTACTCAGTGTAAGTAGCTCAAAAAACGTCAGACGTACGAGGTTACGATCCAACTGCCAATAAGGGATGCAGTTCGATGGTAACGATAGCAAAGGGAGACTACAGTAACGTGGTTCGACTGTGACGGCTAAAGGTCGCAATAAACAGCATTAGGCTAACACGTGGGTTTGGGGGAACCTCGTGCAACATATAAAACCATCTGATACATGACAAATTTAAGTCACATAGTAATAAATAATAAAGGCCCTACATAGATGCAAATGCAACTTACATCTCTCTTTCGCCTTTAGACCTAAAGGTGGCTGCCTGGTTGAACGAATTTTGCACTTCTAAGGTCTAAAAGCTTGGGAGCCCTTGGGGCGACCCAGACATGCGCATCAACTCTTTCATCGCCTCTACGCGCAATGCACTGAACTGGCGTGCAGTCTTGCCGTCGATAACGCGCCTCTATTAGACTTTCAGCGGAGATTCAACCATTTTATTACGTAATAATAAAAGTAAAGGTTTTATGCATGTCCGTATTCCTTTTTTAATGTTTTGTACTGGAATGCTCATACCTAAAATGATCGTGTAAACACCTGTTTGAGCAATTTTCACTGTCACAAAAACATTCTTTAGAGAGAAATGGAGGAACTGAAAAACGTATACAGACGCGTGACGTTTCTTAAATGCTATTCGTAAGCATACCTCACTCAGGCACGTTGGACGGTGTTTTAATAAAACGTTTTCTCCTGGAGCTCTGCACACCGTTCAGCGGCCTACCCAAGCGGCCACCATAAGAGTGAGTATTGCCAAACGCCAGATACGTTTATAATGTTGTTTAACCTTTCTACTGCTATTCCAAAATGTATCATAGTACTTCATTTTGTAAATTGCTCGCGTATATTTAATGACTTAACAATGCCTATATAATATTAATATGCATGTTTGTGTAACCTGGTAATAACTCATAATACAATAGCGCTTACTTGCTATCGCAAAACTTATATGTTTAAAGGATAACATAAAAGAGCAATTCAAATAATTTGATAAATATGTAAGTGATTACCTCACAAAAAATGCTTGATAAGTAGAAAATACAACTTATTGATTATGTAATTAATTCTGTTTAAAAAACATTTTTCAAAGAAACGTGTCAAAAGTATATGTGCACTGATGTTAAGTAAAATAATTAAACTGTGTGCGGTTCATGCTCAAACTAAACAGGAGGATGTTTTAGACACGTGTGCTTTAATGCCATGAATTCGTTACGACCGAGTGAACGATAACTTTCAACAGCCTGCTATAAACTCGGCGCGATGGGCAGGTGTAAATTTGTCGAACGATTTGGGGCGGTAATTTCCCTATCATAAAAAAAAGTGGAAAGGTGCCTGAATAGCTTGAGACGAGAAATTACATAATAATGCTGGAGATACCAACCCAGCCCAAGGGCTATACGTACTGTATTAATTTCATAAAGTAGGTTTATGCCGCTTTTGAACTATGCCATCATTCACTACTATGTGTTTTTACATGACGGCAAACATGTATGGCTAAGATGTTCTAATATAATATGGACAGAAAAATTCTTACGGTAGGTGTGTTAAAATAATTTTTCATCGTTTTCTGAACAAAAAAAAAAGCTATTTTTTTTTATTTTAGGGACAGATAAACATTTTATGAAATGAATCATGCAGTAGACCACAAAAATACATGCAACGTTATACACTGTTCATGCCATCAGTACTCTTAAATAAGTTAATTTTTTAATGCGATCTGAGCTTAAAATTTTTTATTAACCACTAAAAGATTGCAACTAGTTGTAACCAATCTATTCATTGTAAACTAAAAAAATACAATACCAACCTAATACTGAAAAATCATTATCGCTTAGGTAAGTCAGTTATTATTTAGTACGTTAGCTTTGTTTATTTGTTGTATTGTTAATTATGTGTTATAGGTTTTTTGAAACTTTGCACCCGCTTTTTAATTGTTTTTTCGTTAAATTCTTTAATCAACACACAATAGTGCTTTCTATCGAGTTTCGTTTTAATATGCTGGTTTAAGGGTACTTGGCAGTGTCATTCATTGCGTAAGCACGATTTTCGTATCCATATATACTGCAGTTTTCTTACTTTTATAAAACACATGGATCGACGCCGTTAATTTTCTTCACGCACTTCCTTTCAGTCTACTGTCTCGTTACCTGTAGATTTTTCGAGACGAGTGGACCAAAGTAGTGGACAAACTGGTACAAGTCAGTCTTGTCACTGCGAAAGCGTGTGGCGTTAGTATTGAGTGGGTGTTGGTTATGTTATTTTAAAATATTTACTAATTTTGCTAAACGCTGAAGTAAAAAAGTTATCAATATCACAAGCTGAGATAAAATGAAAAATGAGTACTTATAATGTTTGAATCACATTAATTTGCTGTAGTTTACCACTATAAGGAATATGACATTTTCTATTTCCCCCAAGGCTCAGTTGTACAGTATCGACAGATGAAGTGTCACATTTTAGAAAGATTTTATTAAGTATTATTTTTTAAACTATTATTTCCATTTGAATGAGCTATGCTTAACTTAAGTTATTAATTTTAACTTCTATTGCTAAGAAAGAGTTTCAAAACCGAATGTAGTAGTATTATGATCGATTTAAAGATTTTACTCGCATGACAGCCATACCATATCTACGTTTGTAATCCAAAAATGTTCATCTGTTACTAATAATATGATACCATACCCTACTTCTGGAAGAGTTAAATATTTTTCTTTTCAAAAATAAATAAATGCTGAAACACAAAGAAATTGTATACAAATTTACTTTATTATGCAAAATACTTGACATAGTATGAGCATATTTGTTTCTAGCATTTATCCACGTAGTGTATGTACATAATTTTGGTGATCACGTATGCTGCAAAGTTCTGGAATTTGAACATACTTTCAAACATAAAATTTAACATAAGTTGAAAGGACTATATTGTTATTCATATCACTGCCTCATTTGTTTTGCAAATTTTTGCTTCTTTTTAAACTCTCTCGCGTAGTTTTTGCTGTTTGTAAGAATTTTTTTTCATATAACTTTTCTTGTANTTTTTGCTTCTTTTTAAACTCTCTCGCGTAGTTTTTGCTGTTTGTAAGAATTTTTTTTCATATAACTTTTCTTGTTTACATTTGTTTTGATTTTTTAAATTATCGATGACACTTGGGACAACTGTACTTGTGCTTTCTGGTATGATGTACTCTGACCTACTCTTGAGTTAACGCGATCCATACGCGATAGAAGAGGAAAAAAAGGTTTTTATTTCGTTGATACGAAATTTTCATTAATGACATCAATAATTAATTAAAGAGGAGGACGGTAATTGGTGTTGATTTTGTTAAGCGTNATACGAAATTTTCATTAATGACATCAATATTTAATTAAAGAGGAGGACGGTAATTGGTGTTGATTTTGTTAAGCGTGCAGCCAATGTGGGCGGAGGAATGTGTCAAAAATAAATATTTTCTATATAAATGTTGATGTCAGCGTGGCTAAAAAGTAACATTCCAAATTTCGGAAAATGGGCGTGTGTACGTAGGAAATAAATGTGGTAGATTCTTGGCCGGTTTTGGTAAGAACAGGAAAATGCTGGCTTCTGTCTGCAAGTATCTCTTAGGGACGCCAGCGCAATCACAATATTTCCAGAAATGTTGTGTCTGACGACGAAACATGACATATCCATAATTTTTGTATTGCGATAATGTGCTCACTTTATGACACTTGAAGCAGTTATAACTCAATTTCACTGCTGTGAATCCTAAACAGTAATATATAACGAGCCTTCAAAATGGTTGTAGTACCTGCAGAAAGTTGTAGACAGCGCGTAAGAACAGAAGCGTTTCAAGTGTCGTGTTCACTTGCGATATATTTTTAATTACCACGAAATAAGTTTTCTTCTGACTCTGCGTAAGCCTACGCCATCTTGAAAAGGTGACTTGCAACGTTCGACGAAATGCAGATATGTATATTCACATATTTTGATACAGCGAAAGTACAGAAAGCTGTTTTAGTGAGTGAATAAAGTGTTTTCTATAATTGCACGTAGTTTAGGCTATTTAAGTCTCTAAGCTGTAACGGTTTGCTTATAACTTAAGTAAACTAAAGTCGTTAGAATTATGAGTTGCCTTGATTTTTTTTTTGTGGTGTTTCACCGTAACAAAGAAAATATTAAGAAATAAATTATGTTTTTAATTCTACTATGATGAAGTGGTTATATATATCCGTTCTCAATATAGTTCTTTCTATTATATTACTTTAAAATATTTGTTATGACTTTATTATGTTTTAAATCCCTTTCTGTAATTTTATTTACGTAATAACCAAATAAATAAAAATGTTAAGTACTTTTTCATTATTTACAGTAAACAATGTCAACATGAATGGATTTCGGTTCATATAATTATCAAAAATATACATTAAATCATTATGCATGCATTCAATTAGGGGGACAAACAATTTACGCAAAATAAAATAACTTACGTGTTTTTGAAGAAAGAGAAAAGTTGAGAAACTTTATCTGCTGAGGCTAATAAAAAAAAAATATTATAGACACCTTGAATATTAAGGAAACTACGAATATTGAAGCAGNTTTATCTGCTGAGGCTAATAAAAAAAAAATATTATAGACACCTTGAATATTAAGGAAACTACGAATATTGAAGCACGTCAACTATTTATCAGTTAAGAAATTACAGGAACAATAATATTTCTCCGTTGTTGGGCATTCTACATTATTATAGGCCGAGCTAGAGACAATTACGCCTGAAAATGAATTTTCTCTTAGTCTGTCATCTTTCACAAATGTCCAATAATGGTATACAACAAATACAGTGTTCAAGAGTAGCGGCGTTGGTGTAGTTGTTAGTTTGCTTCCCACCCAAGAGATAGATTCATGGTGAGGTCACACTTAGAACCTGCACATGTGGGTAACGTGGCAAACGTTGTCTGATGGCCGGCGAGTTTTCTCAGGGTACTCTCATCACCCCATTATTGCAATCCGTCGCTGCTATATTTTCACATCGGCTCACTTCAGTCAGCGCTGAAGATCTCAGCTGTTAAGTGTAGCAATCATAGTTATACGTGGCAAAAACTACTTTGCCAACTTCACCAAAATTGCTTTGCTTGAAACGTTTTCAAGAGCGACTCACTGACTAGCAGAGACTCTTATGCACAGAGAAAAAATGTCTCACCAATTAAATAAATTTACAGATCTAAGCGGGTTTGAATACACTAAGTAAACAATCATATTCTTATGTAAACAAATTTGTCGGTGCAAACGAATTGAATGATCTCTCACCTGCCTGCTAGACGCCGAAATTTACTAAGTCTCACACTCTGTAGTAACGATACTAGTGCGTCAGATTTATCTGATTACTTTTGGTTTAATAAGTTAATGAACGCATAATAAGAGATGATTACAGGAATTTTAATAGGGTATACCAGTTGGCATGTTTCTTCTTCGTGACAGAAGAGTGCATAATAAACGCACTTGATATGTTTACAGCCGAACAAAAGCATTCCAATGACCTAAGTGTTCTGAAAGGAGTTGCACGTGTAATATATGCCTCGTCGCTTTGTCCGCACCTTCATATTACTAAACCTGTCATAAGATAGCGAAAAGCGGGGCAGAACGGGCTGTTATCTTGAACTCGCATTTCTCGCTTAGCTTTTTCTATTTCTGTTTCAGCTCCGTGGCGTTATCTCACCCATTTTGGGGGTGCCAGGGTGATGTTTAATGAGTCCCAGTTGGCGACATAAAATTTTATTTTGTATTTAATGTTTGCTCGTGTCAGTCTCACCGAACGACGGGCTGGAACTCGGCGCGACATCCGGGGGCGCATCCGCACGCTATTTGTACCTTTATTGGTGGCTGCAACGACTGTGACACGCAGTAAGTTCCTCCGCTAGTTCTTTCGCGCGCCTTTTATGTCGCTGGAATATACTGACACCCTCATCTTATGGACGTCGTCTGACTTCAGTGTTTTACACTGGACGCTATTCGTGAATGAGACACTTGCGTCTTTCCGCAGCAGAAAAATACACTTGGAGAAGAATATTTTCTAAAACTACAAGAAAGAATACGTTAGCGCTAAATAAAAAATAAGATTTTTGAAATATTTTATACGTAAGGTGAACATGCGAAACTCACGAAACGCTTTAAAAAGAATAACCACACGAATATTTAAGAATTTGCGACGTTAATATGCCCGTAGTAATTATAAATTATATTACCTTGAATTTCTAATATTTTAAAAATGAATATACCACAAAATTATGACATCCGTTTAGAAATGATAAATATAAAGAAGCTGACGTTCGACATATAAAATAGTTTAGAGATGAGAGACCCATTTATTTAACTAAAAATAAATAAATAAATATGTGTCGTGTTTTTATTTGTATCTGGTCAACTTTCCTTTAAGAGCCCAGGGAAATTTTATTTTCTTCGCCCGAAGAGACGTCAGCTACAAGACAACTAAGCTAAAGCGACGGTATTCTCTGAAATGCCGCATACTGCAATACGGAATGGATGGAAAATCCCGTCTAGTGGCTCTTGCTTGAACTTCTTAGCCTTCTAGAGGAGAGGAGAAATGGTAAAATTTACATCCGGGATCAGAGCAACGGAGCATCTTGGCGAGAAATTCTGGTACGATGTTCGTAACCTGCAGCTGACTCTTGTGTAAAGGCAATGTGCGTTTTTGGGTAACGAGTAGTGCATGTCTGAATGCATGGGATTCCACTGGGGAAACGAGTGTTTTGAGTCGTGTTTCCAGGAGAACTTGCACGTTATTAGAAGGGGGCGACTTGCGCCATTCGCCAGTTAAGCTGCTTCCAAGCAGGCTTGTAGTGTGCAAGACGCTCCCGGCCAGTTACGATCGTGCCCGAGCGGGCTGAAGCCGCCTCGAGGATTAACAACTCGAGGGGAAGTTTTACCCATAGCAAGGATTTGCGTGGAGGAAACAAGTTCTCTTGCTTGTTCGCTCCAGAGCGCAGAGTTTTGTTTCCCCTAATAGCGTTTCTATGCAAGGGACATTTCGTTGGCCCACAAGATGACCTCTTTAGCAGACGCAGATGGCGTCTGCTGGCAGCCGAGTTGCAGGGTTCGAATCCCAGTGGCTTTGCGACGTATTCTTAACGGCTCCCACCTACCTGCATCTTGAACTGTGTTGCAGAGTGTTTCAAATACTAGATTTCTAAGATACTTTTAAACATGCGTCCAATGTGCTGATCTTAGAAAAGAGCACAACTTTGAGACGGCGGCTGTTGAGTTTTTCTAAAACGCTACGCATATTAGACACGCCGTTCTAAAGTACGTGGAAATGACTAAAAACAGCTTTCTCGAAATATACGCGCCAGATACTTCAAGGAACCTGCATTGAGCCTTCCACAGACTTTTCACCAATAAAATAATAGTTACACCGCTGAAAGCCACAAGTACACGCAGCACGATGAGAACACTGCGCGCCAGTTCAGTGCCTTGCACTTAGTGGCGATGGCACACTTTATGAGCGTGGCAGTGTCGTCCTTATCGTTTCCGTGATACTCATCCACACACGCGGTGAAAGGCTCCGGGTAGGCGGGAGCTTTAAGGGAATTACATTTTTGCATTTTAAGGAATCGATTGACAAGATTGCATTAATGATCAGAAGTGGAGAGGTTTGGGTGGCTCTTGACATAGAGGTCTTGAGAGCAGAAATAAAGGGACTTTAATTACCGTGGAGGATATTTTTTATATTGACCTCAGCAACGTAATCGCCGCAGATAATATGACCTAGACTGCAGAAGGAACAGGTTTTTAAATTCGCAAAAACCAGTTCACCGTTGTTTCAAAGGAAAAAAGAAAACATGTCGTGTATCTACATCTGATTGAATATTGACTATTACTCTCTATAAAACTATCTTGCTAATATCGCCAAAATTCTTTACACTTGCTAACCAATCCACAGTTTCAGAAATGTACTTCCATATTTAACTGACGTATTGTCGTTTTCATTGATAAAAACGGATTATTTTTCTGTAAATAGAATCTTATTGTTAGAGAAATCAAAACTAATTTTCTCTATTACGATAAAATGCGAGACATATATAATTCTCTCTGCAGTTTTCCTCCCGAAAAAGAAACTGAGTTTACTAACATAATTTTAATTTTTGAAGTAGTGATCTTTGCAACATTTTAATGAAAATTTGCTAAATTTAATTTTTGCACCAATTCTTGTTTAAACCAACGTTTGGCTCAGTGGTTACCAACCTCTGTAGTGAAGTAGGCTAATCGCCGGTTTATAGTGCGAGTGGTTCTGAGTTCGAGTCCCATGTAAGACATGAGTGTCAAGTTGTGTTCGACTTTTTGAGCCCCACTTGAGTTCCCATTTCCAAGCAATTGTAACGTGCCACTAAAATAAGCATGAAATAAATAAACAAATTAAATAACCAGGTTTCTCACACTTCGGGGATCGCGGTTCGATTCCAGGCCTTGGCAAGTGGGGAATTTTCGCCTCGGGGTTCTCATGTGAGGTGTTTGGCAGAAACTGCTGTGAAATGGATATTTCCCCAGGGCACTACCGTTTTCTCCCATCTTCATTACACCGCTGCTCCATTCCCATCTCATACATTAATTGTGACCCTGTTTGGGGATGGGAACACCACCAGAAATTAACATTTACTTATTTTGATATTGACGTTGGTAAAAAATCTATAGCAACTATTTGCGTGAAAATGTTAAGGGAAACTATACGGGCCTTTTATGATAAGTAATGTAGAAGGTTCAAAAACTATAGGTCTTATTACAAGTGTGTGAGTATTCTTACCCATTGGGAAACTTCAATATAATCAACACTTGTGTAATTTAACGGACGTTTTTAAAGAGATTATTTTACCAAAAGAAGACAAATTTTTTCATTACGGCAGTGGCGGCAAGTGAGTGCCAAAAATGGATGGGCGCAAAGTTTTATTCTCTGCATCTTTACACCATGTTCCTCTCCTACGACTCTAGGAATTGTAACACTGTCACATTAAAAATGGATAGACACAAACAACTAGAGATGCGAAAATTGCGCGAATTTACAACTAGAGATGCCAAAATTGCGTGAAATGAATAGAAAATACCAACATATAAAATATAAAAATCTTATTCTTATATTTCTAATAAAATTTGTGTGTCCTAGACATGTTTAAATGGCAGAATATACACTGTTGTTTGTGAAAATTGCAACACCCAGAAAGAATGGCCCGAATGAATCCAAACTCGGAGGGTGTGTAGAACAGCGTTCCAGCAATATTGTCTGTTTCATATAAGTTGGCGAGATTTTGACAGTGTGTGAGCGGCACTTGAAGTATACGAAACANCCAGCAATATTGTCTGTTTCATATAAGTTGGCGAGATTTTGACAGTGTGTGAGCGGCACTTGAAGTATACGAAACAAACACCGTGCCATTTACAAAATCATGTATCAGCTGATACATGAACGAACAAAATTTAATATTACGTTTGCTATTCTGAGTGCACTGCCGACGCACATCAGACAAGCAAAAAATACGCGGATAAGAATGAGTTCTTAGATTAATTAATATATTTTATTTTACGTGGTCATAAAACAACTGTTTTTAGTGTTACAAACTAAACTTCCTGCTAAAGAAGTAATGTATAGGTGTTCAAAATTAAATGCACATTAAAACGATCCGTATCAAAATGAAACAACTTCAAACCTTGGGAGTTCTTTTCACGTCGTATCCCCACTTTCCAAACATGCTTTCCATACGCGGTTGATATTAATACCAAAAGTCTACAGAAATATCACAGGGTATTGATGAATTAATTTTTCAAATAATTTGACGAAATATATTTAAAACTCGTGACGTTTCAAGCCAGTAATAGGAGAAAAGTCAAATTAAAAAAAAGACGGGATCAGGAGGAATGCCCACGTGCTGCCATCTGTTGAGAAAAACATTCGACTCACAAAAGCGCTACCTGCTATGCCATGCGCGCCATCTGTCTCTCTCACGAAGTGCTAACCAGCCAGAAAAATGAAGCTTTCTTGTGTAAAATAACACACTTACGATCATATACCAATGGTTTTATTTTTCCGCGAGCTCTGTATACTTTTTAAAGTAACATGTATTTCCGTGTACATCGATTTTGTTTACTAGTAATTTCCTTTGGTACAGTAATCGTTACTTCTACGTCCATTACATGCCATGTTGTTCTCTCGCCCGCTTTGCAAAGTCTTTGGCGAGTTGGAGAATGAAAGTGCGTTGTCAAGCAAGTTACCAAAATTATTTTTATTTCAATTATTAACATATTATCTTCATCGTTCATAGTGTGATAAGAACTACAATTACCGTCTCGCAAATGTTAACCCAAATTCGCTGTCTCGGATAAATAAAAATGAGTTAAATATTTAATTCTTTGCATGGTTTCATATTTTAATTTTTATTATGTACGAATTTTTAAGACACATGTCAGTCTATAAATACCTTAAAGTTTGTTTACCATTACAGTACAATTGCAAGTGGATTAACTGACAGCGTGTTGATAAAAAATACAGCCTCCACTTGACGCACCAGCTGATAGCGAAAGGATACATAAACGAAAAGTAAACATTCGGTTCTACTTTCGCCGAACTGTCAAAATCTCGCCAACTTATATGGGATAGACAATAATTTATTACGATTTCAGAGAGATGCCGTACAAGTAGGTCCAGCAGCACCCTTTCGTGAGTGACCGGAAATGTCAGTGTTACGCCAATCTCAGCCATTGAAGAGCCGTCAAACGAAGTAAAGGCAAGTGCCAGTATGCCTTGTCGACGTCGAAGGGTGCCAAATCGGTACGTGAGTGAGTTCGAACGGGGCAGAATGATCAGTCTTCCGGAAACGGGTTTGCCATACAGTGACATTTCGGCTCGCACAGGGCATGCTGCTATAACAGTGATGTGTGTGTGGGCGTGTGTGTGGAACTAGTGGATATAAAATGGTCATACGCAGCGACGAGCGGGTGCTGGACAACGCAATGTGACTACAGCACGGGATGACCACCATCTTGTCCGCATGGCCGTAACGTACCGTACGGTCTCGTCCACAGTGTTGGCTCGACACTGGAGCATTGCAACGGGCGTGGACCTGTCTGCGTCGACGGTTCGACGCCGTATGCTGCGGACTGGACTGGTGGCACGCATGCCATTCGGTCGGCTTCCATTGCCCAGAAACCACAAACGCCTCAGAACGCAATGGGCACGTCAACGCCGTCGCTGGCGTGCTGAGTGGCAAAATGTAGTGTTTTCGAACGAGTCCCGCTTCAACCTGTTCTACAGTGATGGCTGCATAAGTGTTAGACGCTACTTTGGTGACTGCAATCTGGCAGCCTGCACTGTGGAGCGGCATAGCGGATAAACGTCAAGTGTGATGGTGTGGAGCGCCATTGTATACAACATGCGATCTCGACTCCTATGTAGTAAGGGCAGTCTGAACAGCAACCGCTACATCAGGGATGTTTAAGTGCCCGAGGTACTTCCCCTCCTTCGGGTGACTCCTCGTGTCATATATCAGCAGGATAATGCCCAGCCACATGTGGCGAAGAATGTATATGAATTTTTCAATGAACGACGTGTACCACTGCTTCCCTGGCCTGCACCTTCGCCAGACAAATCGCCCATCGAACATGTATGGGATATTGTTGGTCAGCGACTTGTTCGTCACAGACCTCCAGCAACCACTGGTGATGCTTTGTGGGTTCGCATACAAACAGCATGGAGGGAGATTCCCCAAGAACATATCCAGATCTTCTTTGATTCCATGCCACGACGTTTATNCGCATACAAACAGCATGGAGGGAGATTCCCCAAGAACATATCCAGATCTTCTTTGATTCCATGCCACGACGTTTATGGGCTCTGATTGCAGCACGTGGGGGCTTCACACCATACTGAATTCTCAAGGACAGAGATCACGTACTGTTCAGTAANGGGCTCTGATTGCAGCACGTGGGGGCTTCACACCATACTGAATTCTCAAGGACAGAGATCACGTACTGTTCAGTAATTCTTATCAATCGTGTATTGTTATGTACATAATCTGTGGTATAAAGTTCATTTCAATCACATGTATCCTTTTTGTTTGTTGCATTTTTCACACAAGTTAGTGTATGTTGCCTGTTTCGATTGTCATTTTACGTTCTTAGGTTGGTAGTATATTTTCGACATGTTAAAATTGTATGGCTTGTAATAGCGCCTGGGCCCAGTTATTGTTGTATCTCTACTTTGTAAAATCATTTACACAATAATTTTTAAACTTACATTGTTTTCAAAAGCTTTTATGCAAACGAGAGGTTAAAATACAACTGACCCTTTTTGCCGCCTCCCCCCTTTTTACCAGTAAGTTTACTTTCAGTCAACTTAAACAGTTGAAATAATCAGTTTACATTTGTCTCTTTTACTTCAGATAGCTAATACTTACTACGTAGAAGAACAATTATTTTAAATAACATGAATTTTTAATGCAATTTTTAATACATCAATACAATAATTTTCTTATATAGATATATACTCAACCTCTTAGTTATTAGTAAATTGTTACCTTTGCGTACTATGCATGTATTTTTCACTACGTATGTTTTAGGAAACGTTTAAATGGGAATGAAAACTTGGTGAAAATATTTAACGTTTACAAAGCACTTAAAAAACATATTTGTATTGCACTCATGTGGTTACACACTTGGAAGCATAGTAACTGTAGGTACGTTAACGTTATACATTTATTAAAAAAAATTACCTCGACTGCGTTTGAAAAANTTGGAAGCATAGTAACTGTAGGTACGTTAACGTTATACATTTATTAAAAAAAATTACCTCGACTGCGTTTGAAAAAAATGCTTGAAATGGGTAAATCGACGATTTGTTAAAAATCAATTTTCTTTAATTACACCTTGTGCGAGTAGCTCTTGAGAACTCCAGAAGCAATAACGAAGGTAATTTTCGCAGTANAATTTTCTTTAATTACACCTTGTGCGAGTAGCTCTTGAGAACTCCAGAAGCAATAACGAAGGTAATTTTCGCAGTATTTGCTAATAAACTTTGACAAAGTTTTAGCGAATCTGGCAAAACAAAATTTTTTCTCAAACGATTGTGCAATGAACTTGCACCTGAGGCAAACATGCCAGAGGTTGGTATTAACCAATGATTTCGCCGCAGTTATTATGAATCATAGAATCTTTTGTTTTCAAATTGCTCTGTATAAAAATTCAGATATTTCTTCTGTTGACTGAAGTACCGAAGGTCCCCATTTATATTATTTTCAGGGTAGAAGAATTTCCTTACTGGGCTTTTAATCAATAATGTGATACCTTTACCGAATAAGTTACACAGTTTTATGCCACTACACGACGAAAAGACTGAAAGCTCGTTGTTTTTTGTCGCTTAAAAGTGATGGAGCTTTTATTTTTANCGAAGGTAATTTTCGCAGTATTTGCTAATAAACTTTGACAAAGTTTTAGCGAATCTGGCAAAACAAAATTTTTTCTCAAACGATTGTGCAATGAACTTGCACCTGAGGCAAACATGCCAGAGGTTGGTATTAACCAATGATTTCGCCGCAGTTATTATGAATCATAGAATCTTTTGTTTTCAAATTGCTCTGTATAAAAATTCAGATATTTCTTCTGTTGACTGAAGTACCGAAGGTCCCCATTTATATTATTTTCAGGGTAGAAGAATTTCCTTACTGGGCTTTTAATCAATAATGTGATACCTTTACCGAATAAGTTACACAGTTTTATGCCACTACACGACGAAAAGACTGAAAGCTCGTTGTTTTTTGTCGCTTAAAAGTGATGGAGCTTTTATTTTTAAAGTCTAGTGGCAATGGTGAAATTAATTAACAATATAACTATTAATTTCGTTCAAAGCTGTACATATAATCTTTTTGCGACATGCAAACTAAGTCGTGCTGAGTTTTTCTTGATCAACCATGAGCCNCTATTAATTTAGTTCAAAGCTGTACATATAATCTTTTTGCGACATGCAAACTAAGTCGTGCTGAGTTTTTCTTGATCAACCATGAGCCGTAATAATCGAATATTCGCGTCTCGCTTTAAATACACTCGCGAATACTTAGTTATCTTAACGATCCGTAAATTAACTGTTTAAGCGTATGAATAAAAATGTATAAGAAATTCTTAATTTAAAGTGTGCCTAAATTTTATTTTCTTATCTGAGAAATGAGAAAGCACTGCAGTTCCCGAGACTTTACTAATGGTTCCCTTCTCTTTTGTTTAATGTTCACATATATTATTGTTCTAATTTAGATTGTTGTACCTTTTCTGTGTTTAAACAGCACTTGTCGTCTGTTTTAAATTTATAAGACTGAGTTGTATTTCATTTAATATCATATTTAATGTTTCACGTTGTTTGGCCATTTCTTCGCGTTTGTTTATTTATTAAAATTTTTGTTGACTAAGTGTTTTGCGCTAGGCACCACAATACCGGATTTTATTAATCGATAAATTATTTATTGATGATATTACCAACATTTGTCAATCTTCAATTATAAATAGGCTACTCATACCCAGAAATCCGTCATATACGTCTGGAATGGAGAATCATGTAGTTTAACAATTTCTTAACTTTATCAATTATAATTTCCGGAGAGCTTTTCTTTTGAATATCTTCCCCCTACCCACAAGAATTTTGTTCTATATTGTAGTCAACTTGCAGGTAGAGTATTTGTTCCAAACACCAACGTCGCCATAAAGACATACATTATAAGGTGTCTCAAAACGTCACAAGAGCTTCCTGCAGACAGGTACCTGTGTTTATTGTTACCACAACACATTTGGATTCGAAGTCAAGGTGGGCGAATGAATTACTAGGTCGCAAATGTGAACAGCTTTTGCCTCAGATAAACGGATCTGATTTCGTGGCGGTGGGTTAATTGACGGTTGCAAACAAGGTACGCCGCAGTTCTGCGGTTAGGATAATGAGCTAAACATAATGAACTAAAGATGAAAGAGACCGATTTTCTTCGCCATTTTAGTAGCAGTGTGAGCAGTGTGCCACAGAGTCAAGTTCCGCGAACACGCAGCTTGCCCCGATGGAGCATTTGATAAGCCTTTTACCCTGCTAGATGAGTTCGAAAAAACTCGGGTCGACTGTGGCTATCTACCAGCAGATAGGAACGTTACATCGTGCGACAAGCTGTTAGCACTCCACGGGCGTCGCTGCACACCATCCAGGCATAGGTCACAGAAGCTGGGGATACGCCTATGTCCACCAGTAATGTATCCAGGCGGTTAACAGAGTGGGAGCTGTCATCGTGGTGCCTCTTGCGACGTCTACCATTGCAAACCTGAGCATCGCCGAACACGTGCGACATTGTGCTGGGAAGGGGCAGCACGACGGCTTGTGGATTGGCGACGAGTCACGGTTCTGTCTGGATACAGACGACCGCCTAATTCGACTCTGGAGACGTCTTGGCCACCGCCGTGATCCACGCTTCTATGTAGAGCGGCACACCGCCCCAACGAGAGGTGTCATGGTGTGAGGTGCCATTTTGCATTGAAACCAGGTAAGACGAAGTGTAAAAACGTTTTATATTCGTGGAAGAAGTTCTAAAATTAAATCATAAACACGCTTCTTTTGACAGCACTGTTGGCAAAAGAGAAATCCAATGCTGCAACACGAAGATGGTTATTGCGCAACTTGCATTTGGACTTTATCTNGCACTGTTGGCAAAAGAGAAATCCAATGCTGCAACACGAAGATGGTTATTGCGCAACTTGCATTTGGACTTTATCCAATATTTTCTATATGCTAAGCATACATATAAATTAGCCATTGGGTGGGGGTAAGTGTAAGCAACGGCAACATAAATTTAATTTAAAGATGGTTTCTATCGTAATGTGGTGGTTTTATTAAAACTTAAAAATTTGAGCATAATCNAACATAAATTTAATTTAAAGATGGTTTCTATCGTAATGTGGTGGTTTTATTAAAACTTAAAAATTTGAGCATAATCTGAGGTGCGTATCATTACAGGGCATGCTTATAATATAACAAAGGTATAATAACGTAACATCTAAGACAAATGAATGAACTGGAACGCTGAGGCTAAACTAGGAACTCTGATAGTAAGATACAGCAGGTGGAAAAAATCTTGGGATTACAGTCACCTCGATATAGGCTAGGAAACTGCAATTATGCTAGATAGGCTGATCTTAAGCTAAAAAATCTAAAATTAAACATCAAGTAATCAAACAGCAGCGGCTGAAAACTGG
This sequence comes from Clitarchus hookeri, assembly GCA_002778355.1. Classification (NCBI taxonomy): domain Eukaryota; kingdom Metazoa; phylum Arthropoda; class Insecta; order Phasmatodea; family Phasmatidae; genus Clitarchus; species Clitarchus hookeri. The sequence continues at coordinate 633,257 of NQII01000694.1, forward strand.
GCATAGTTTAGGGATGTACATAATATAATTGGTTTGATAATATGCAACAAATCTAGGACGTGCAAACCTTCATTTGGGGGGACAAATAATAATATGGGTAGACTGAATGTTACGAACTTCAGCATACACTGTACGGATGCTTAAATACAGAAAACTTGAAAGAAAGTAAATTACCACCTGCCCTTACATTCGTCATCATCGGTGATTAAATAATTTTTTGTGGGAACCCCATTACGATTATCACGCCATTAAAAATAACGAAACGGTATTTTATATTTATACAGTTTAAATGCTATATACGTTAAGCTCATGTCCATTATAAAGAAATATTCAATACATTCAGTACTGACTTTTAATAAAGATGCCCATTACTTATTTGAACCTTTTAGAAAATCCTAAATAAAATCACAGAGGGACAGCTTCGTAAATGCAAACCCGCAGGGTGTTCTNTATTTGAACCTTTTAGAAAATCCTAAATAAAATCACAGAGGGACAGCTTCGTAAATGCAAACCCGCAGGGTGTTCCCGTCTTCGGCAGGATCAGGGGAGGGGAGGAGACAAGAGGCCAAAGGAAGCCGCTTCCCTACCCCAGGAACATGCCTGTCGTTCCCGGCCAGACAGAATCACGCATGAGTTGGGGATGGAGAAGCGGCGGAATGAAGACAGGAGAGGAAATGTGAGCACCTCGAGCAACCTCAAAAACCACCACACTCACAACATACAAATCCTCGGCCGAAGATTCTCCTCTCGCCTGAGCCTGTACAGTTTAGCGGTGGTAGGTCACAGTCTAAGCCACTGAGCCTTTACCGTCACTATAGTCAATTTGCGGTTTCTTCGCACTTTTTAAATCAAACCTTAGATAAATCACCCCATGAATTAGTTGCTTGATTGTATCCTAAATATGCCACGTAACACAAATATTTTTATACCTGTGTTAACACTACCTTATTTGTGGTTATATTGAACTTTTACTTATATATTATCTTCAAATGACTATATTTCATTTATAATTAATACAAACAAAATAAAGATAAAAAAAGGTGTGTTGGCAATGCCCAGAAAAAATAGTTCTTATGCAAAATATTTTTACACTGAGTGCGTACTAGTGCGGTGCTATGTCTGTCATTTTGGTGTAATTTTCTAGATTNACACTCACAACATACAAATCCTCGGCCGAAGATTCTCCTCTCGCCTGAGCCTGTACAGTTTAGCGGTGGTAGGTCAGAGTCTAAGCCACTGAGCCTTTACCGTCACTATAGTCAATTTGCGGTTTCTTCGCACTTTTTAAATCAAACCTTAGATAAATCACCCCATGAATTAGTTGCTTGATTGTATCCTTAATATGCCACGTAACACAAATATTTTTATACCTGTGTTAACACTACCTTATTTGTGGTTATATTGAACTTTAACTTATATATTATCTTCAAATGACTATATTCCATTTATAATTAATACAAACAAACTAAAGATAAAAAAAAGGTGTGTTGGCAATGCCCAGAAAAAATAGTTCTTATGCAAAATATTTTTACACTGAGTGCGTACTAGTGCGGTGCTATGTCTGTCATTTTGGTGTAATTTTCTAGATTCGGTGAAGCTTTGTTTGCATGGAGCGAAGGGATATCCTGAAAGTATAAATTAAACAGGCCTTCAGAAAAGTGTGACGTAACGGTGAATGGCCTATATTTGTTCGCCAGTTTGTACGGATGATTCAAGTGTGTCTGCAGTTCACTTCCGTCTTCAAATCATCCGTTGGCAGCGTGCTCCACCAACTTCCTCTCTTGATTGCCCATGGGTGTAACCATTCCTGCACAACATTTTTTCTTTAGCTTAATTATAATTAAAAGTTTCATGTCATTATGAACCTTAATTTATCTTAATAATACACAATGTATCGGTAGGTAGCCAATTTTATGATATAATGCAAAGCCAGTTTTTTCAGTAAAATTTAAAATTTCTAAATTCTTATGAAAAGAGTACGAACCCAATAATGAAAAATGCAAGGGCTCTGAAAAGAGTACTCATTTTTTTCGACAACGCATCTTCTATTTTATTTTCGTATAATTTACAGTGGCTTTATAAAACGTAACTTCATTCGCCCTAGTTATTACTNGTGTCTCTGCAGTTCACTTCCGTCTTCAAATCATCCGTTGGCAGCGTGCTCCACCAACTTCCTCTCTTGATTGCCCGTGGGTGTAACCATTCCTGCACAACATTTTTTCTTTAGCTTAATTATAATTAAAAGGTTCATGTCATTATGAACCTTAATTTATCTTAATAATGCACAATGTATCGGTAGGTAGCCAATTTTATGATATAATGAAAAGCCAGTTTTTTCAGTAAAATTTAAAATTTCTAAATTCTTATGAAAAGAGTACGAACCCAATAATGAAAAATGCAAGGGCTCTGAAAAGATTACTCATTTTTTTCGACAACGCATCTTCTATTTTATTTTCGTATCATTTACAGTGGCTTTATAAAACGTAACTTCATTCGCCCTAGTTATTAATATAAAGATAAGAGAAAATTTCAGCTGAAACACATATAGACACTATTATTGCAGTAAAGATAAGTTTCGGGATGTTTATTTAAGACGTACATTTTAAAACAGGATATGTTTTTGCAGGCTCGAAAAAAATACACTCAGCTACATCGTTGATTAAAATTTATAAGTTCCTTCTGTTATTTGTCTATGCACAGAATATTCCTCAATTACTACTGCCTAAGTAGACATACTTAATCTTTGAATGTAACTTAACAAACATACGTCTATGAATAGCATTTTCACTTCTACAAAATTACTTTTGATTAAGGTTTTTATGTCTATATATAATTATTTTTGGTGAAATTCAGGGAATCAAATTATCAAAAGGATTGTCTCTAGACANATAAGTTCCTTCTGTTATTTGTCTATGCACAGAATATTCCTCAATTACTACTGCCTAAGTAGACATACTTAATCTTGGAATGTAACTTAACAAACATACGTCTATGAATAGCATTTTCACTTCTACAAAATTACTTTTGATTAAGGTTTTTATGTCTATATATAATTATTTTTGGTGAAATTCAGGGAATCAAATTATCAAAAGGATTGTCTCTAGCTACCAATGCTGGGGCACATAAATAATATCTACGAAGTTATCTATGAACAGTAAACATGCCCGCTGCTCGTCCAACCTCGAAGTTTTATCATCGCGATCTTAAGGTAGTGCCTTAGCGATTTGTACCACGTTAAACCCCACGAAGAAGGGTTATTATAAAGGAGTGGATTAATCGGGATTACTCCTAGAAAACACACCCGCTAATTTATAACATCCCTTACCTCACCCATGCCCGAATAATCCTGATTTGAACCCGCCTGGATTAGAAACTAATATATTTTGCTAGAGATAGGTTCGAGCTACCAAATCACATACACGTTAGCAATTTGACCGAGGTAGGCTATATCTTTCTTGAAAAATATGTAGTTTCAAAATCGCTGTCCATAAGTGGCATTTCCATAAAATTGCATTATATATCAACGACGCCCATGGTCAAGTTGGCTGAGGCACCTTCTGATTACGAGGTTACAGATTAGAATCCCGAGTAACCTACGGATGTTTCTAGGGGTGAGTTTCATTTATGTTAGTAAGTAAGTCGTCACATCACATCATTTGTCCCCGCCATAGAGCGAGAGTATTAAAAAAACAGTAATTACAGAGTTGGTTATAAATTTATTTGTAGGCTAAGGAGCAGGAAAAAAATCAGGCAAAGGCAGACGTACACGCAAATACAAAGTAGCATAATCTTATCCTTCCAAAGAAAGCAGGATGAAAATGATGTGTTCCTCTTACTGTCCTACTAGTAATGATCCATAGTATGGCTCAGAGGAAAGTATACAGCGTAATGAACCAGAGACACGGTTTTAAAGGATCACAGTACACTTGAGTAGTGTAGATATTCGGGTAAAGCCATAGCAGTGTGGGGAAGTAAACTTTGACACCTGTCTCTTGAGTCTTCTCCACAGCACTTTGGAGCGTTCCCCGAGCAAAGCAGTTTCCTGCCTGACTAAAAGCCCTGCGAGGAGGAGGGGAATGGTGTCGGATATCCCCATGTCTCGCGTTGTCGGGCGGTGAACACCCGATCCCGACTACGTCCGCGCGCCGGTGTTAAAACATTTTTCCCACGTGGCTCGTCCGAGGCGCAGGAGACAGCGTGGAGAGAGGGTCAATTTCCGGGCGTAACTTGATGAGGCCATTGTGGCGGGAAGACTTTCAAACATGGACGACAAACCGGTGAATCCGCACGCAAGCCGTGTCCGACCTTAAGGCCACGCCCTTTCGCCGCAGGAGGGCACGTTGGCGTACTCTTGCGGTCGCAGGAGTGTTCACGCTGCTGAATGGGCTCCCCTAGGAAAAAATATTAATCGCCTCAAGGTCACGTAAAGAAGCATGACCACGGCAATGGAAAATAGTGTAAACAAGCTTCGCGTGTGTTGTGGTTCCTCAGAATTTTAAGCAGTGACTAAAAAGTAAAAATTTGTGTGCTTGTTACAAACAATTCTTTGGAAACTAGTTGCTAAATATTTTCTTGTAACTCTACAAATAAAATTGTGTGAATTTACAACACATTAAATTAGGAAACATACTATTACATGAACGCCAGAGGGGTGTATCCAAGTTCGCAAGGGATATAGGTATAAATAAAAATAAAATAACTAAATTAGAGTTTTAATTTATTCACACAGCTAATACTTACAGCATTAAAATACCTATCTACACAATTACTCTTTTTATTTCTCAGTGAGCGCAATATTTAATGTTTATTTTAACTCTAACTAACGTCCTTCTTATTACCTCTTATTATAATTAATTAACTCATACTAACCATTACCACACTTTCAGTCGGCTGTTGCCATTATTTGTAATGTCTTTCACTAACGCATCCAGTCCAATAGTCCAGCCTGCCAGTCGCACTATTCGCTGCGCCGATACTCGTAGTTGCAGATTTTCTTCCCGCTGGTCACTTCTCTCGCCGCGCGTTCCTCTTCTCGCTCGTTGTCTATCGCTAAAACTCCAGCCACTCATCCACTCTCAACTCCCGGCTCGGAGGCCCGTCGAACTTTTATACTCACTGGTCTTGACCTAGAAATTTAGACGCATCCCGAGTCACGATGAGAGGAAATAGGGCAGAAAATCACCAGCAAGTTTTTCAGATATACACGGAAATTCAATCATCTGAAGGTCTGGAACGCAAGCAATAAAATATTTATCGCGGGGCCACGCGCGGCGGCAGGTCTGTGTAAGCTGGTTTTCGTGTTCGCCGCCCGCTCTTGGGTTACATACGTGGCCTTCACATATATCCGCTCTCGCAAGGGATACGAAGCAGCGAGCGCGTAACAATACAAAACTATTTCTTATGTAGCTCGATATTTTTGATAAACCTGAAGTCTACATCACTTGCTAGTTAGAACTCAATATTAGTTTCACACGTTCCCCGCTAAGATTTCTTTACAAAAATATAATGGGCAACCAGTTGCCAAACAGCATTATCGCTACAGTTTGAAACACTGTTTTGAGAATAATCAACATCGTAAACGGAGGGCTACTTGCAGAGAATTTGGCTGTGTTGGACACTTTATCACGAACAAATTTAAGTTTCTGTAACCAAAGTTATAAACTGTCAATAAAATATAGATTTTCATTTTTGTTCTGAAAAACCATTTACACAGAAATAATCTATAGATTTCTAAAAATTTAATATACATGACTTCTTGCAGTGAGACCAATAAGTCAACAATGGAAGGCCTTTAACAAGGTTTTAGCGGTCGGATAGGTATAATTTCTGCATCATTCAACTTAGTTTTGGCGAATATCTCCCACTTCCTCCCACTATACCATACCATTTATAGAGTAAATTAAAATATATATTATTCAACAAAAATTACAGAGAATTCACATCCTGGAATGCATTATACAGATCTAACTACGATTGGGCACAATAATGTTACATCAGATTTGCGGTTCACCTATTCATCGCCGTCTGTTTAGCGGCAGCCGGGATATAGTTTCCGTAACACGTCGGCCATCCCGGGAATTCCTTGCCGATCCGCCTTCCATGTTTATTTATCATTGTAATTAAACTTAGACTTATTAAAATTAAGCCTTCCAGGTTATTCACTATTGTATTTTGAAACTAAAATTCCGGTTTTGTTTACCAGGGACGTTATAAAATTTTTTTGGGGAGGGCAGAGATGATCGAAGCATCTCAGTCGATGGCACGAAGTAACAAGTAAAATTTTTTATATATGCTTAATCGGAGTATGCCATTAAAATTAGAAAATCGAGAAACTTCCAAAACGTATATTTTTAAAACTAACATACTAACATTAAAATAAATTACATATTTGCATTATCCCAATATAATTAATTGTTAAAACCGTAAAAATCGCAAGAAAGCAAAACTTTGTTTGTATTCATGGCTGAGTAGGAAGGTACCGAACTTAATTTGCTGAAAATCTTTGGATAACAGCTGTGTGTGGTTTCAAATCATTATTTTTATCATATTATTTTTAGCTAACATGGTCTCAGTTTAAAATACACACTCGTAATTTGAGTATGTGATTTCAATTTGTTGAAATATTTTACCGAATCTTCAGTTAGTGAGATGTTATCTACTGGCGAATGAGAGGACTGCATTTAGGTTCTACTGCCATGCAAGTGCAATTCACCAGGAATTAGTATAAACCACTATTTAATAAGTGAATAGGAGGAAATAAAGTGATCAGTAGAATTTCAGTGAATCATGTGGACCAGTTTCAATAGATATGCAGACATTTTCGCTGAATTAGGGCAGTTTTAAAAGTTTCGATTCTAGAGGGCACAAGTACTATTCTCGTTTTTCTATTTCTTAACAAACACTCTCTGCGTTGGTCCGTTCTGTGACTGCACGATTTTCGTTAAGTGACTTTCAATTTAGCCTGTAGGTATGTAAAACTTTCTATGTATGCTTTGCGGCATCCTGCGCTACATACATTTTAGAATCTGTGTTAAAATTCTGAACCATCCACTTTTTTGTTGTTTATCACTGTCTAGATTGCTTCTTTCTCCAATTTCGGGGGTGGCCAGGATCCTACCAGTCAAAAAAGTCCCTGTTGCTTACGAATCGCCTTCCCTTATCTCAAAACAACTGCATCTACGGAATTGCGAGGGGTGAAAAGTTATGTAAACGGACTGCGTTGGCATGGGAATCCAGATATATCACAATTTTTTGCAAGATTGAGTGATTTTAGGATTAAAATTTGTATGTTGTTTTCTGTAAAATAATCCAATGTTCTTGGGATGTTACAATTTTCTGCCAAAATAGTATTATCACTTTTTATCGTGTGAGCCAAATATATGTTAATCATCAGTAGGCAATACTAAATTAATAATTATGTGTGAAAGCTAATGTATTACCAGCATTGAATATCGGTTGTATATACAGGAAGTTCGTAAACTCGTTGCCTAAACTCCAAACCAATTTGGACCAATAGTAACACAAAAGACCTATAAAATGATATCAAGAAACTTATTTTTATACAATTAATTGTGTTGAAAGTTGCGGCGTACAACGCATGGAGGAAAAGGCAGTGCAATCATGCGTGTATAATAAGTTGCATAGGAAGTAGGCGCGCGACCTTGCATGCTTAATAATTTAGTATCTCGTGCCTACGCCCTATGTTCCTTGTTCTATACGCACGATAGCACATCCTTGCTCTGCAAGCGTTGTACGCCGCAACTTTTAACTTTATTATTTTATATAACAATTAGTTTCTTGATATAAGTGTATAGGATTTTTCTGTTACTATTGGTCGAAAGAAAATATGCATGGATTTTGTGCACTGAGTTTCCGAATATTCTGTAATTAGTTTGTGTTCGGTAATAAACTAGTTACCTTCTAACAACTTTGAGTTTCAAACGCTGTTCCAAAATCAGAGCAAAATACTTACGTTAACCCAGCTTAAAAGGCTGAAAGTGATTATGCTCGACAGTGTCTAAAGGTCATTTAGAGCACCGGAAGAAAGTAGAAACGTCATATAGCAAACGGTAGGAAATGTCTTTTGGGTGATATTTTCTTGTGCATACGCTTTAAGGTGTGCAGAGCTTGTCTTTTATGCTGGATATATGTTATCAACTAAAATATCAAATTATGTAGAACATTTAGTTTTTATCTAAATGCTTAAGCTAATCTCGTTTTCTTTAAGTGAGTGACATTTCATTTTGAAACTATGGCTATTGACTCATTGTCGTCCCACACGTGCTTTCGTCTTCCATCTCCAGTCTGTAACAATATACATAAATAGATAACAAAGTTGAGAAGGCAGTCTAGATGCATTGCCTATTCAATGTAACATTTATAACATGGCAAGTGTATTCACGCTATTTTAATTCATCATCCGCGTCCGCCCAAGAAGAGACCACTGCCGTCAATGAGATGATTGTGTATACGAGCCTTCAACTTTAAGGTAGCACAGTCGCCTTTTCTTCAGTGCAACATGTGTATATCTTTTGACAAGCAGCTACTAAGCCTGAGTCCTTTTCTTAACAACGCGGATTCGTCACCGACTCCTTGCATTTCGGGTGGTTTTGTCTACAGGTTTTATCACTCCGACTGTAAGTTAATGAGTTTTGATTTCTCCGATATCGACATCAGAGTTTGTGTCATTCATTATTGTGTATATGTTTCATAGGCAAAAATTCAGTATGAACATAAGATATCATTTTGACGAAGACCTGCTGTAATATAATAGAATAATGAGGTAGCAAATCAGTAACATCAAGTGGCGGAGTGAAATACAAATTAACTAACGCATTATGCATTTTCAGTAAACATTAAATACGATATGTTCAACGATTCTTCCAAACAACCCTTCGAGTTAAGAACGAAGATTATCAGTTCTACTTCGAATTAAAACAGCAATGATTACGCATGCCTTAGACAAACAGTATTTCTGGGTGGACGGAACCATACAGCATACGAATATACTTAATAAGAGTAAAGAAAATAAACAACAGTCCTTCCAAATAAAAAACAATTCTTCTGATATTAGTTTCTAGGCACACAGTCATTTACAGAAGTGAAGAATAATGAGAATCGAAGAACGTTGGTACTGGATAAGGCGAGCAAACACAATAAAAGATTTCCTTATGCTGAGTATTGAAAGAGCCGAATAGATGCGTCATCGAAAAGGAAAGAAGCAGTATGTGAATCAGATCGATCAAGTCGCATTCGTTATTTTCCTCCCACAGTGCGGTCTCGCGGTAAAGTGTTGTCTGTAATTGCACTACGACACCAGTTGGGCTCTCTTTATTTTGGAAAATGGAAAAAGGCTACATTTTGGTGACGGTTGACAGACACAGGAGACGTCCGTCGTTGGCCAGTACAGGGTCACCCACGAGCAACAACGCCTCAACAAGACCGATATCTTGCCTAAAGCTGTCCGCAGAGCTTGCAGCCGCCTCAGGTTCTGCGGTTTATCCCGGAGGTGCAAGTCCGGTGGTATGTACGCCAGGCGTCCAGCAGTGTGTGTCCCGCTTTCTTAAGCTTACTGGCGGCCCCGCTTACAGTGAAGCCAAAAACATAAAAGTTTGCCCTGAAAGGACGGAGGAAAATACTCTTCACAAATGACACCCGATTCATTTTACGCAATGATTCCCGCCGCACAACAGTTTGGAGAGAGCGTGAGTACTGGTACCTTCCAAGAAATATTGGGAAACAGGACACGTCTGAAGGTGGAGTATTGACGTGACTAGGCATAATTGCTCAATGAGCGTACGAAGTTGAACATTTGGCAGCCAATCCCAGTGCTACCAAAACAAGGCATTGCGAATGCACGAGCGACTTTTGCCTGGTGCATTTGGCATGGGCATCCACTTCAAGAAAGGTAATGCCTTCCTGCACCGAGACATGTTGAGAGACAAATTTACTGAAAGTGAAGACCTCCGCTGCACGTACCGGCCACCAGGTAGGTCCCCGAATCCAAGCCCCATAGAGCAGGCGTGGGATACATTAGGGAGATGCATTGCAGTATATCAACCTCTACCAAGCACACTTCATAACCTCCACATTGCAATACGAGCAGACTTTACCAACTGCCCCAAGAACTGTTGGAACACCCCGCAGGCAGTATTTTACAACACTGTGCGGCGTGTGTAGCCTGCTTATAGTGAAAGCTATAACAACCTGTCTATGTTTCGCCAGAATGAAGGCTTTGTCATCGTTGTCTACCAAATGTCTTGAGATTCATCTGTACTATATTTTCGTCGTACCATTCTGATAATTCGTTGAAATAATATTTCGCACTTCTACATAATTCTTAACTTTCGGGCATGAGTGTAGCTGATTAATTTTTAGTACAGTTATTTTGAAAGTCTGATAATTTTCTTTACTTTGTAAATTTATTATCCTTCCGCTATTAGCCTAATGGCAATTGTGAATGTGCCAAGTTATAACAGCGCGATATTAAAATTATAAATACACTAGATGGTCCTTACTATATTCAACATTATTTTTTTCGCTAGCTATGAATTTGAACGTTTCTGCCACAATAACCCATATAGTTGTATAACTATATTTTTTAATCTGCTGCCAACAGCTCAGTCATTGCTCACGTTAAAATACAGGTTTATTCAATGGCAGGAATTTCCCCTACAAAGTTAGTATCCGGAAGTGTCTATTTAGTTGTGAACTATGTGTACATGAAAGGTTATCGATCAGAGGGGCGCACCTTGCGGAAGGGGACGCCTCACCTAAGCGTTGTTCCCCCAGGCGTCCAGATAGTCTTGCTGTAATTCACGCGGCCGCCAGGCCCAGCCAGCTTGCGGTCGAAGCGTACAAGCTTGCAGGGCGCGGACACAACCCCTATGGCCGGCGGCGTTAATAACATGGTCGGGGCATTAACACCGAAGGGGTGGCGCCGGCTGGGCCCGCCGCCCGTAATTGTGATTTATCGAGGTATCTGTCCCGCGGCGGAGGGTGAGGGGCAGGGGCCATAAATGGAAGGGACGAGTTGTCTCGGCCAATTTATACCGCGGCGAGCGCGCGGCCAAAGAAGGGGTTGAAAACGCCCGATGTGGTGGAGGGCGCTGTCGGCCGCGGGGGAAGGCAGAAGGGAGGGTTTTGGTACTGGAGGGTGACTCGGGAAAGGTCCGGCCTGATAAGAGAACACCCTCGCCATATCGGTGGGTGTGTAGAGTGGAAGTAAAAGGGGGAGAAATACCTGCGGGCCACGTCAAATGACATTCCCTTAGCGCGGCGCGTCTTAATGGAAGAATCGTGTTTTCTAAGTAATTCCTCTTTTTGGCGCTTCTTTTTGTTTCTCACGCTCAGCTCTGAGACTTGGTTGGTCGCGCCCTCTCCATATAAGAGAAACTCCTGTTACTATTAATACAGAAGGGTTCTCGCCCAAAGATCGCGAGAAATCTTGTCTCAGACAAGGTACATACACATATATCTTTAAAAAGAAGTAACAAACACTATAAAAAAGTTTACCTGAGTGGTTTAAAAGTTAAATTTTCTAAATAAATACGCCTACAAAGAATGTTACTAATGTAAATTACAATTTTTTAAACAACTGTTTGGAGTCTGGAGTTATTTCGGAAGTTGGGCTTACAAGTTAAGCGTGTTTTAAAAAAAATTGTCAATAGAGATTTTTCTTGTTTAATCGGTGAAAAATACGTGTACGAAAACCATTTGTGCAATGATTACGATATTTAAAAAAAGTCATAGATTTTATTTTTATCTGAAAAAAAAATTATAATTTATATCTCGGTAAAGAAAAGTCATTCACGCAAGAAACCAAGCGAATGTGTTCCTAGTCTTCTTGAAAGTGAAATATAAAGTAAACGTTTTAATTCACTACTGGACAGAGAGGGTAAGACACCAAATTTAAGTGTCCCAGGAATAAAACAGTTGCCCATAGTAGTACCTAAAGATGTGTGTACGTAATAATAAAATCGCATATATAATATAACGGTAGCATGTGAAGCAGAGGGTTATGTGTCGCACAAAAGGAGAGAAATGCCACTGTACAGGCAGCGAGGGCACAGTTAAGGCTCCTTTCGAGTTCATCCGATAAGACCATCGACAGCAAGTAAATCAGCATTTGTACTGTTTGAACGACGACGGTTTCCGCGACGCCGGTTGGTTGGCTTCAAGGATAGACCCTCTAGTGTACAGTTGACATGCCACTGTCCCCAATAGCATAATCGGCTTGAGTCAAGCATGAATCAGACTTGCCATGACAAGCCTCTAAGCTTTAATCAAGATTGTTATGAAAGCCAACAAGTTTGAATCAAGCTATCTAGTCTCCACAGGTCAAGCTTGTAAAAAGCTTGATTAGTAAAATTTGACATAAGCTTGCATTGGCAACCGACAAGTGCAGTTAAGGACATCTGCAAGATTGCTACTAACAATTATGTGCTAGTCACAATAAATTCCTCTTGGATCAAGCTTGAATCGCACATGATATGGCGAGCTTAATCGGCAAAGGGATTTCAGTAAAATGGCACGCTTTCTGCAAGTTTATATGCTATCTGGGACGTGTTTAAATGTATTGCCGTGTTGACAAACGACGACCGTAAACCAAACAGATCAAGTTATAGAGCCCATCGTCTCACCAAATAGACCGTTTAGACTGGCACATTATTCGATATGCGGGTGAGGACTCAAACGGAACATCCACACAGTGTGTGCGCTCTGCGATGGTATTCCCAATCCTAGCATCACCAATGTATCCAAGGACCAACTGGAGGCGATTCAAAGAAAGTTGACTAAATTTGTGTCGTCTGTGCGGACAGCCGTTGGTACCCACACTTCATCAAGCACGTCGTGCTTGCTGTAAAAAAAGTGGCATTAAGACATCAATGATATTGCATTACCTTGTCGAATTAGACTTATTTGGGTGTGATGATGTATGCACTATAGTATGGAGTTCCTGAACTCGGCATTACCATCAACAATGTACAGTATTTTGGACAGCTTTAATGGCCCTCTGGCCTTATAGTGTACGCGACCTTAGGTTATGATTCGAGAACCTGTATAGTGATTTTGCATAATTTACTGACAGCCCGTTAATATGTAAACTAGATCTCGCTACCTCTTATTATGCACTTTCTCCAATACTTACCGAAAGGCATTCTGTGGCAAGGCATTGCTCTACAGCATGCTGTAGTCACCGTTCAACTGGCATTAAAAGGTATGGATACCATACTTGCGAGTTCATCTGAACTTTCTCCAGTAAAGCATGGGTGATACCAGCTGGTGCAGCGTCTGCAGTAGAGCCTGTGACTTGTGACGCCTTTTGTTGAACTTCGTGCGCCACTTGAAAAATGAATGTAGGAATATAAACTTCGAAAAAAAGTTTTGAATCATTTGAGTTTTTTGTATTGGAGAAGATTTAACCAAAGTATATGTCACTGAATAAATGGTTAAACAAGTATGTCCTTGGAAAATAAATTTTTTATGTAATTCGTGGCTACATACAGCTCACATCACTCGAAATCACTTTGAAATATCAGTGACACATTCACGATACAGTCTTGTCATATCCTAAGTACCAGGTATGGCCTCTCAATGCAGTGATAAGATCGCGGACACTTCGTGGCATGCTGGAAATGATGCTGTCCAGCATTTCTTAAGGGATGAGGCCCCACTCCTCAACATCAGTCTGAATTAACAATTTCAGTGTTTCAGAGGGGGTTCGAACAATTGGCAGTCGCACATTTTAATATCTTCCATGCATTTCCCAGGCAACTTATATCAGGTGAACTGGCTGGGCAAGGAATTTGTCTGAGAAATACTTCCTGCAAGAAGTTCTGCACGATTTGTTCTCTATGTGGACAAGAATTATCGTCTATGCGAATTAACTGGTCACCAATGTCGGCACGAAAAGCATGCACAACAGGCTCAAGAACCTCTTCCATATATTGCTGGCATGTTAGGATGTTGTCGATGTGCACGAGTGGCGTACTTCTACTAAAAATTATTTCTGCTCAGAACATCACACTGCCACCGCCATATGGATGGATGTCGCGGACGTACTGCTGACTCGCTGTAGGTCCACGATTATGCTACACCCTCACATGCTGTGAATCAGGATGTAAATACACACATGAATCGTCTGTGAACATGACATTCCTCCATGAGGCAAGCTCCCAGTCGAGTTGTGCACACCCTCAAGTTAATGTCTCAGTTCAGTGACGATATGAGAGAGATGGACACCTAATGGGCTTGTAGGCACGTCTGTGGTCATGGTGAAGGCTGGACCGGATAGACTTCGTCGATACCTGCACTACAGTTGCTCGACGAAGATCTCACCACAGGCCAGCTGCTGTAGATAATTGTCGTCTCCTGGCTCTTACCACTACCAATTTATCCTAATCTGCTGTAGTGGCACGAGGGCGACCACTACGAGGTGCATCTGCCGCATAATGTGTTTCCTGGTACTATTTACACGCACGACTGACATCAATTTGGTTGACTCCCTTTGTGTATGTCACACTTCCACCAGGGTTATAAAATCTGCTATATTTGGAATGTTGCCAATAGTGTGCTTCGCAAATATGACTGCTTCAGATGCTCTGGCAGCACTGTCAGGCATAGGCAGTTCGACATGGTAGGAAGTTTATGCTGCCACAGTGACACACTGCTGTCGTGATTGGTAAACCACAATAACAATGTCGGCACCACATTGCTAGTGAACGCGTATGTTCCGGATATTACATTCCTATCGGGTGTTAGCATATACTGTAGATACAAGCTGATGCAACACTTTTTGCCCAGTGTAAAGTAGGACTTATTAGCTCAACTGTATGGCACCGACTATCTTTTAGCTACTGTCTGCCTGAATGTTTAAGCTGGTCACACCACCTACTTAACAACGAGAAAACCACAAATATATGTTCCATACCTCGTTCAGAGTGTTTCAATTTCTTTTGTCCCGTGTATGTATGTTCATAAAAATATGTACACATGCATGTATGTAGAAATACATTCACACTCTGCTGGACAGGGAAATCAAAACACCTGGAAACATACATGAAAACATTAAGGAAGCAATTATGCAGGAATAAATACATCGTTACTTAGATATATTAAGAATTGAGGTGAATTCCTTTATCAAATGGACAAAGAGCAACAGCAGAACAACGTACAATCCTGTAGTATATTTCGCCATTATTTTTCCAAGTTTTCCAGAGTCCTTCAATTATTTGGACAATCACAGGGCAAGTTGTGGTGTCTCTACCTCATAAAGAGTTTTACATGATGGCTGTGGTGTGTAAATGCGCATTATCGTGCTGCATACTTCCGTAAATAGCTTCACAGATGCTAGGATCTGTGATGTGATAAGGTCGGCCTATAAAACTCCTCTGGAAACTCCTGTCCTCGTATTCTGTAGTTCGACATATCGAACCCCAACCTGGACTACGTGATATTAGGCGTTCGTGTTTCCACGGTCCAATTTAATAAAGTACATGGCTTACACCACTGCTCACATGAGAGGATATTTCTTGTATTGCTCAACCTGTCCCAAAGAGTACCACCACAGCACGATCTTGGTCAAAGTGAATATGCTATCCGCTCTCAATGTCTCGGCATACTGCAAGGTTGGGTGTAATCGATACCATTGACAACTGCAGACCCTCGCTGTATTTTCAGCGTCCTCTTATATGTACTTGTGAGACAAGTAACGCACTCTGATTTACGTTTTTCAGTTACACAGTGGAGAAGACATAATAATCATTTGCACACCACTTAGAGAGTAACAGTATACGACTTATCTCTTAAGTGGGTCATTGTTTTCTGGGTTTTTAGTTATCTTTGTCCATATATACAAATATAAGCAAAAAGGGAGAGAGAGAAAAACCTAACACGCAAACTAATAAAATCAGTGCTTTTAAAGTAGCAGCAACTTGAATTCGGCTCTAGCATCAAAGTATAAAATGTACTTTAATTTTTTTTTTTTTTTTTTTACAAATTCAATGATTGGTATCTTATAAAAGTACTTTTTTATTTCATAGGAAAACTTATTACTATGTCTCAAAAATATCTCATAGAAAATACAGTTGCGGTCACCAAAATGCTCACAAATGTCTGCTCAGTTTCGTTGCTATCGACATACAAAATATCTTATTTACAATATATGTATAATGCTGTCCTTATAGAAAGATAACTTTGGTCCCCACTACAATATTTTGTATTTTCTCAGTAGAAGTTCAGTTCAGTTCTTGTCGATCAAGAGGTGTTAAGCCGTACGCATTGAACCAGAAATGAGGCAAAAGTGTATGGAGTACTTGGAGTGAACCCAGGTAGACAATGGGCACTGCTCTAAAATTAAGGCAATGGAAAATATATGTAGGGAGTAATTAAATATTAAAAGAGGACAATTTTAATAATTACAATAATTAAGATGGCTGAAATTATTAATTTTTGCGAACGAAAGAGTTTATTACTATACACAAAAATGTATTTTAAATATGTTAATACATCTATTATACATGCAAGAATCTATGGACAATGCAACTGAGAGGGCATATAATTATCAGTGATTGTAATTAAATTTTTTGTTTACTTCTTTGCAGCAAGAAGAAATGTTTTGTAAGTGTTCATGCTACTCTGATGCAGAAACCAAAAACTTCAAGAAGCCAATATGTATGACATGCATTAATTTGTACTGGCCCATACACCATTTTAATTATATATGTTAATCATTTTTACGTTTGCTTCAGAAACGAGATTATATAGGTTTTGTAAAGTTGCAAGTTATAATGCACATTTTTCTGATTTCAGGATATTTAAGCATGCAAACCAAATAAACAAGCGAAGCTGAAATGCGTTGCCTTATTTAATTTGAAAGGTATGCTAACAAAACTAAACTAAACAAAATATTGGGAGAATCACACTTAGAAATCTTAAAATCGTCACTTTTATCTAAAATTTAAAAAAATTGCACAAATAGTTCTCTATGTGGTTAGAGATACGTCTCTAAAAATTCATGCCAGGTTTTACATTGTAAAATATAACATTTCTATAAGAGAGTTTGTTTGGTATTATTTGTGTATTCCAGAAACAACAAAATTTAGACACTCTGCAATATATAAGGATTTTTAAAATATGGTGCAGGTCTATACATATAATATTCCCAAGTTAAAAAAGTATTTGGCTGAAATTAAAAATTATAATTTTCCTGTTTTATTCACCCATTAAAATTTTACTTTAATTAGCTCTTAAGTATTGCACAGTTAAAGTAAAAGACACCTCCACTCTTTCTGATAGTTCACGACGACTTGCAAGCAGCGGAAAGTGCACAGTGCCTTCAGGGAAACATTCGCTCCAAGTACCGTTCTGATGCGAACAAGATACATATAATCACTATCGGTAATATTTGATACTCTTGTGCAAACCAATTGTTAGACTGCCATTTCAGCTACTGTAGAGTACACTGTAAAACATTTTTGTACCTTGAAATGACAAATTCTTCAGCCGCGCATCACTTATCACTTTTGAGAATTCCACACATTCCGAGAATAGCGTACCTGGCTCGAGGAAGGTTGCACTTGTATCAAACAGCATAACATTTGGAAGAATGTTATTCCTGTGGTCAACGTCAATAGAGTATCTATCAAGTCGTTTACAAGAAAATTTTCAAATTTTATCTTTTTACCATTCACAATTTGATGGATGATTAAGGATACAATACAGGCGTGAACATTTGTAAAGAATATATTGAAAACACATATCGTACACTTCACTAAAGCTAAAACAATCATAGTAAAGAAAAACACCAAGGACGATTTACATGATACAGATCTGCGATCCACCCAACCAATGATCACACCCGAAGTGAAACTTCCCACAATTAACTTAGAATCTTTTACGGGAGATATTGAAACATGGACACGCTTTTGGGAACAGTCAGAGTCGTCAGTAGATAAGAATGTATCTGTATCCACGATCAACAAACATGTATTTCTCCGCGGATACCTAGATGGCCAACCAAAACGTTTAGTAGATGGTATAGTGGTAACAGCCGACACATACTAACAGATGAAGAATTTTGTCAAATAACATTATGATGATAAAAATAGGATCATTCAAGCACATCTAGATAACTTGGAACATTTACATCCAACTCTTTCTGACACACCGGAGGACCTGAATAACACATATATAGAGTATCAACGAGAGATTCATGCATTTAAAGCACTAGGGTAAGATGTGAATGTATGTTGAAAATTACTGGCACATAAGCTCCTTCGAGCCTTTCCGGATGACCTCTATCGTCGTTAGCTTATTCATCCCAAAATATCAAATATTCAAGAAGGCAACATATTGCACTTGATGGATTTCATAAAAGAAGTATAAACTTCTTTAACTACTCAGAAAATACGAGGATATTATTTTATGACAGCCACTTACACGCCGACAGCAGCTACTTTTCAATTGAACATTACGTCTAAATATAATATAATTTAATACAATAACAAAGAAATCCGAAATATATTTTGCGTATTTTGTGAGAACCAAGGACACTGGGGCCAAGATTGCCAACAAATAAAGAACTACCAGGAAGAAGTGATAACTTTAAAAACATAAGCAGATGTTTCGTATGTCTTAAAAGAGGACGCAACTTTCGAGAGTGCAGCAAACTAGGTAAAGCCTTGTGCCTAAGGTGTAAGAAACAACACCATATATCTACCTGCAGTGAAGATACCTCACTACTAACCTCTTTAGGCAAAATTGATGTCAAAACTCCGAATTTCACTTGTCTTCAGACTGCTCGAGTGTGGATAATGAGACCTACTAGAAGAAGCAAAGTCGTAAGATGCATCCTAGATAATGGTAGACAATCCAGTATCATCAATTCCTCCTTGGTCGATTCATTACAACTTCAAGTAACTGATAACCAAACATTGGTAGTGAACACATGTGCATCAACCTTGATCACTTCAAGTCGCCGACGGCGAATAAACTTTAATGTTAGAGGTTTTTGCACAAATGCGACCCTCACAGGTACAGCCAATGAAAATAACAATACATACTCACCTCACCCAGCTATACCACAAGATAGCAATGTTTTGATATCTACTAGTATAATAAAATCAACCAACCCTAAAACAACCCATTGAAATCCTTATTGACGGAGACCAATATTGAAAAATTTTGTAGACTGAGCAGCCAATCAGAGTCTCGCCATTCTTAGCCCTACTTCCCACAATATTTGGGTGGATTCTTAATGGAAAAAGATCCACTACTACTGTGAACCACGTAACCGTTCAGCACATCTCACTTTCCAATGATAAGAGTTTTGATAGTACTACACGCTTATCCGATGAAACGATTCGAAAATTTTGGGAATTAGAAACCATAGATATAATAGAGATACAGAATTTACACTCACAGCCAAACAAAGTGCTATCCTTGAAGAATTCCACAATTCATATCAAATTTAAAACGTGAGAATAGTTGTATCGCTGCCCAGGAAATGAGACATCGTTTTCGTTGATAATTTATGCAAAGCAAAGAATCGCTTTTCTATACTACAGAAAAAATTTCAAACAAATGAAGAATTTTAAGACATGTATCACCAACAAATTCTGAGCAACGTTACAAAGGAACAAGATAACATAATACCTCATGGCGACTCTAGTAACGATGTATATTACTTACCTCACCATGCTGTAAAGAAACAGAAAAGGAACAGTACGAAGTACAGAATAGTTTTTGTCGCATATTCTCAGGACATTAACTCATCATCTATAAATTATGTTTTAGAAATGGGTCCAAACTTACTTCCTGAAATATTAGCCAATTTACTAAGGTTTCGAAAGGCCATTGCTTGCGATGGTATTCAAGCATTTATACGACTCATTCTACATGAAAATGACAGAAACATTACACAATTTCTTTGGTATCGCGTAGAAGAGGTGAATGATAAAAACTACAATACCAAAAGTGAAGTAATATTTTACCGTATAACACGTCTGCCATTTGGCCTAACTAGTAGCCCCTTCCTATTGTCAGCATTAATACGGGATGTGGCAACATTTTATTCAGAACGTTATCCAATCGCATTAGCAATGCTAGATAAGTTCCCTTTCATGGATGACTTCACTGACAGTGGTTATGATCACAACTATGTGATAACACTGTACTATGAACTAACAGCACTATTAAGGAACATCAAACTTCTACTCACAAAATTGGCTAAATGCTCAGAGCCATTTTATAAATATATGGAAGATTAAAGGCCGAGAAATTAATTCAGAGACAAGTATTCTGTGAGTGGACTGGAATGCAATAAAAGATCACACATTCACTGATTTGTTAACAATCCCTAAAGACATATCACATGAACCTGGAACAAAGCGGAAAATCCTATATGTAATAGCCAAATTATACGACTAATTAGGCTTGTTCACATCAGCAACTCTCATAGCGATGATAATATTACAAGACAGCAAGCTGGCTTAGAGGTATAGACTGGGAAGAGTCACTAACTTCTTATATCGTACAAAGATGGCAGTCATGGGCATTAATATTAGAGATATTATATATCATACACATCCCCAGATGGATGGGTATAACTAACAACCAAGTCAATTCTGAAGTAGGTGTTTTTTCTGATGCTCCAGAAAGAGCATATGTAGCTTTTTTGTACATAAGATTTAAAACACAAAAAATTACTTTTAGTACAATTGGTTGGCAGCAAGACTATACTCGCTCCTATAGTGAATGTTAATGCTTGCTATTAACACAGATATTGAAATTTATGTGATTTTAGCTGCGATAGTACAAATATGTACATTTATTTGAAATATTTTAAGAAATGCTTTTAATTATTTCTTAATACATATTTCGTATTCGATATGGTTTCTATAGACCGCTAAATGTAAAAAGTGTTGCAAAATACGAGTAGAATAACATGGTTTTGCATGTCTACCTTTAAATAAAAAATGATAAGTTATATAAATAAGCAACAGAATGCAGGGATAAAGAAAAATAAAAAATTCTCCCAAGATTTCAACAGTTGTCAGCAGTATTCGTTTTTTCCCTGTATGTACAAAGTTATCTCTTTTTTTTTTACGTGGGACCAACATACTCCGTGTAATTAAGTGTCAGACTAATAACATTTCTGCTGCGAGCTCGGTAAAAACTTGAAGATCACTTTTGAAGGTAAAATACCGCATATCAACACGATATTAAATAGTTGAAAGTACCTATAACCTATTGAAATAAAACTATACTAGCTGATTCGGTGGGCTTCGTACCGCCTAACAGACAATGAATGTCATGTTAACTTTTAGTTTAGCTTTATTTAGGATTTTATTAACGTAAAATAAAATTAATACTCAAAATTTATTAAGTTCAATTGTTTATTAGGATAATATATATAAAGAAAATAAAAAATTAATAGGAGTACAAAAATTAAGTATTTCAATGGCCTGTCAGCTGTATTTTGCTGCATGGGTTGTACTCACGTTAATTTTCTTCAGTGAAGCACCTTGTGATATACGACATTTTTCGTTTTGTTATCAGACGCAAGAACAAATAAAGCCGATGGTTCGCCGACGCGTGAACATGCCACGTATAATTGACCATGAGAAAAACATGCATTTTATAGATTCAGACCACAATCACACAAGGATTGGCCTTGAGATTTGTTAGTCGTCATGGCGAATGCAAGACGAATCGGAAATTTAAGTCGTTTAAACTCAAAGGGCATATCGGTTGGGATAATAGGAATCCTCTCAATGAGAACTTCCTCATCTTTGAATTTTCCTTTGAGTATCGTCGTGTGAATAACATTGGTCATCAGTTTTGTTATCACTAAACGCGTTCTATTGCATAGTTTTGGTTGGTTTAGATTACGAAGCATTATGACTACCGAGCCAACCTTCAGTTGTAAATTATGCGGTGGTAAGCCAGGCACATCCAAGGAGTTTAAAAATTCAGTTGGATAATTGGTGGCTTCGTCTTCGTTTATTAAACAGTCAATAGATTTAAATGAATGCAGATTACCAACAATTTGATTCTGAATTACTATATTTAAGTCATCCACATCTATGTTCTTAGCCGCCAAAATTGTTCTCTCACTCAACCATTTGTTATTTTTGTGATTAGCAAAGATGTTCGGGAACACTTTCTTGATGAGCTCGTCTTTCGATGAGATGAAATTGCAAAAATTCCGAGGAAATGAAATCAATCCACTCGATTCGTCGACAGGAACACGGCCATTACCGATAGTCAGCAATTGCGTGGAGAAATCTCCAGCAGATGGATCGTTCAGCAATGCAACTCTCATGTTTGCTGCCAGCTGAAGTTTCTTCACATAGCGCCACAGATTTGATGATTTGAGGCAAGCATTTATTTCATCGGCAACAGTCAATCTTGGAATTACTGGCAGTGTTTGGCGGAAGTCGCCAGACAGTAAAATCATTGACCCTCCAAAACATTTCGAGTCATTGCGCAGATCTTTCAATGTTCGGTCAAGTGCTTCTAATGGGCGTTTGTGCGCCATTGTGCATTCGTCCCAGATTATGATTTTAGATGCTACTAAAGCCTTGGCCATTGCGGAGCTTTTCGCAATGTTACATGTCGGTTGTTCAGTAGTTTGAAGGTTTAACGGCAGTTTAAACGATGAATGAGCCGTACGGCATCCTTCTAACAATGTGGACGCTATTCCAGAAGAAGCAACTGCTACCGGAATGTCGGATCTCGCTCGAACAGTGGCCAAAATCAATGACATGAGGAATGTCTTCCCAGTTCCACCGGGGGCATCCAGGAAAAATAAGCCACCATTTCCCTCATCAATTGCCTTGATTAATGTATCATACACTTCCTTCTGTTGGGAGTTCAACAGGGGCACATTCGTTTGAACTGATTGGTCTAATTCATGTCGATCATATTCACGTTCTCGTTCTAATTCTCGATTAAATGCGTCATTCATTCCTCGATCTGGCGCTGGCATTCCTAACCTGACTAACAAACTGCCGCACACAAGGTAACACATGTCTTCGATCAAGAGCAAAGCCTGGTTATGCATCTCATCATTCACCTCAAGATCGGAATTTCTTGAACTGACACGAATTCTATGTAAAATGTCTTCTGACATGTCATCTCTGTATTTCTGCCACAGGTCACGTGGATTCGATGTGAAGCATGTCGAAAAGATGATAGCGAATAATGTGCGTTTCTGACTTGGTGTTGGAGAAATAATTGCTTCAGCGATTGTCGTGTCCCAATGAGTATCGTTTTCAAGCAAATTAAGCTCTTGACATGCAGCACGAAATGTTGGGCACCCTATACCATTAACAGTTTGTAGTGATTCAAATGATGTTGGCCCACGAACATTCACCAGCAACAACCGCAAATAGAAGCATTCATCATTCTTCGGATGAACTGTGTAAATACGACCAAGAGCATCAGTAGAACGCACATCCGGATGACCAGGAACCGCATCGCCTTGCTTCAAACGTTAAAATTTCTTCGATGAAGCGTTCCAAGTGTAATAATGTGGCTTCTCCGAGTCCAGCCGTTCTCGAGTTATAAATGGTGTAACTAACCCGACTTTGTTTTATATATATGTTTTTTCTTGTTAGCATTCCTTATTTATTTTTGAGGCAATACTTGAACTTCAGTTAATATCATGTCAAAAATGTCATCCATATAAAATTTATGAGATAATAAATTTACGTTATAATTATTTTTCCCGTAAAATTTTACGATGTTTAAATAACCTATATGTTATTCCGGGCACAGACAAATCCAAAAAATCTAAACTCATTGAAATTCGGTCTAGCCGTTCTCGAGTTATAAATGGTGTAACTAACCCGACTTTGTTATATATATATATATATATATAGATTTATGGCTGCATATGTGGCATCGTGGGCAGTGTACTTGCTTTGCATGTAGATATTCCAGGTTCGATTCTCGTGAACCCAGTGAACAATTCAGAAGTCTTAGATGGGTTGGGACATGCCTGATTAGTGGTTGGGCCGCATAAAACGTGTTCCGTGCAACCACGGCTGACGTCTAACTTTTATACCTTTAAACACTACTGTGTATCACCGAACATAGAAATTACTCTGTACAAGTCCAAATAGTACCTTGTGATTTTGCAGAAAAATAATTTGAGAATTACTACACACTTAGGTTGCAGTACTTTTTTTGTACAAATTCGAAATATATCCCGTAAACTTTACAAGCAATTTCTTGCAAAGTTTACTAAGATTTTTTTTTGTAGTGTAACTTAGAATTTTTTTTTGGTAACTGGTTTCAAAACATATTTTGTTAAAGTGGGAAAAAAAATTTTGCTCTGTAGGTACTTCCGCCGCAGCTCAGGTATAGATGTCAGCGATAAGAATAATAGTTCATTCTTTCATTAGTTGGGCTATTTTAATGAGTACCATCATACACGTAATGAAAATACAGTCGTGTCGAAGTGAATAGTTTAAGTGAGCTCATTTACAAAGTCGCAGTTATATAAAGTTCTCCCACTTCAGAAATTCGCTTGTGAAAAGAGAAATTAAAACTTCTCCCAAGGATATTGCAATGCGGTCCAGCTGTTCCGGAAAATTACGAATTACGATCACAATTTAGAGCTTCTTCCTTACAACACTGTCGACCTCGTATTAAAACTCTGATGTTAAAGTATCAAGCGCTTTCCATTGGAAACCAGTTTACAGTTTACACATCAAATTTACAGCAACATTTCTTTATGATTATTATTTCTACCGTGTTTATATCAAACATCGTGAATGTTAAACACAGCGAAATAGCTTCTTTCAATTGTCACAACATTAAGAAAAATATAAAATATTCTTAAAAGCAGTATGTTACATCAGAATCCCCTTCGATCAACCTCAGTGCATGGTTTACTCCTATATATCCGGTTGATGTACATAAGGTCAAGTTACTAGCATAAAAGAACACTGAGAATAATCGGTTCCGTGCAACCTGCATCAAAACATACGACCTGTTCTCTCTTCTGAACACATACAAGATCTGTTTTACAAGAGGAATTCTCGTACGAGGTTTAGTGAAAGATCGCAATCTTGCACGAGTTCTGCATATGTACTACGTCGCGGAAAATCAGTTCAACATTTTTCTGGCTGACAAACACTTGCAAAACTTATTTACAGGCGAAATATGAAGCTGCAAGATATATGCTCAAATGCAGCGGGCGTGGAGTATTGTGACTCGTAGACCCACTTTGTTGCCCTTGAAGTCTCTTGCGAATGCTATGTAATTCAATTCCAGACTGGCCAGTTACAGACAGTATCAGAGGTTCTAAACACCTCATAGTGGTATTGTGGTCAAACCATTCGCCTTCTACCATGGCTAACTATATTATATTCCAAGCGGCGCTTAAACCGGTTATTCATATGTTGGAAACGTGGCGGACGTTGCCTTCTATAGGCGAAATTACTTGGACTACTCCAGTCTCCCACCCCCCTGCAATTTTGTATTTATTCGTAGCGTTATTTTCACCATGCTTCACCTCATCGTTTCCAGAGACGTCAGCTGTTAGGCGCCGTCCAAGTCTCGCCAACTCACCCACTTCCTAAATACCTCAAACTGGCCACGGTTACCAATTCAAGTTGCACAATTTCCACACCAAGTCGATTCCAACTGAAAAACTGCTGCCCTAACTGCTGTTTAAAATTGGATAAGTTCTGGTTTATGACAGCGCGGACGTGCACCAAGAGTCTCGCAAAAGTTTTTGTATGTAAATTCCTTTTCAATACCCCAAAATGGCCAACCTGTTTTTATTATTTGCCAATCACGTAACTTATGTATACTTGAAACCTACCCAATATTTGTTCCAACTGAGCTGCGTCAAAACCCAAACAACATCGAGAAACTGACCTGAAATATGGGAAGAAAGTTGCTGAGTACATTGCAATCAGCAGCGTACACCTACTTAGCATTCCAGACTGCCTACCATGCGGGGAGCAGTCTCACTACACACACACGTGGAACTGATCAATACAAACGCCGAGCAAGACACAGAATATGCACCAATACACAACCAAATAGTAGCGGTCTGCGAGGGCACTCTTGCAAAATAATGTAGTAGTGTACCTAGGAAAGGGGGGAGGAAGAGAAACACTCTTTGTTTAGCAGTTAGGTCTTGTATTCATTGCGAGTAAGCCACTCAGGCAATCTCAGCATACGAGTTTATGACAGACAGTGAATAATTTTAAGTATCCTTCATGTTATGGAAAATTTTTGGCGGGAACTGACGTCATTGCATATTTATGAATTAGTATGTGCAATCATGCAATCATTATATAACTATGTATTAATACTCTAATTTCGTAGGTGTCTGCGTTTGACAGACAGACTCGTTGGCATTATTTCCTGTCGTGCCCAACAAACGTTGACTCTCAAGTCGAAAATCCGAAATAAGAAAGACGAAGTGAGCAAACAGAGCTCGGGCCTATCTCCGTATTTTCCCTGCCTTTTCCCGTATCTTCCGCGAATCTTCGCAATACAGCAAACCATAGTGCTTTCACGCCGAGCTGTCGCAGGCAATTTGCCGCACTCTGTGTGTCGCAGTTCTTTTTCACCTCCTCCCTCCCATATTTCTGCATTGCGTTCGTCGGTGAATTATAACAGCTCGAACGTAATCCTCGCGGCGCCTTTGGTCTCCGCTTCCCAGAGAAGGGCGAAAGGGTTCGCATATATATGTGTGTGCGTGTGTGTGTGCAGGGGAGGCGGCCGGATAAGCTATGGTGGCAACGCACGGCAACATAAACTAATTAATGCTCAGACGAATGTGTTGAGTTTCGCCCTCTCCTGGGACTCTTACCCCGCGTTGCGGCTGTGCTGGGATTAATTTCCTCTTTTGTTTGCGGTGCGCGCTTCTCGCCAGGCAATCCGCCCCGAGTATTTATAAAATTTACGCAGAAGAAATATACAATTTATAACTGTTCTGCTACGCGTAACGCAGTATATCTGTATAATCTGTAAGCTGTTCTTACTCTTTATGAGCCTCTTTTATTTATTGTACTTCCGTTTAATTCTTTGAAAGCGATTTGCGTACTTCTACTCTGCTTATCGACTTCCTCCGCTGTACCGCAGGAAATTCAGAATACCTGAGGCACATGGCAAAATCTCATGTGTGTTATATTTTTAAACTATAATTTATCAAGATTTGCAAGGAAAACTAGCGTGTCAACTTTCATTACATTCCATGGCAATACTCCTACGATATGTGGAATATGTAGGCAGTCATTGATTAATTCTGACGCTGTTTAGAGCAATGTGAAAATAATCTTTATTCAACTGAAAACCCCTGTGATTAAAACTTTTTTTCATCCGGTGGTTTTAACAAAGATTTTATTAAAATTATATTTTTATTTACTATTTATATAAACTGGTTTGTTTTACTATGATTTGCATTTAGTATTTCACAAATAGAGATACAATAGCTATATATATTTGTAAGAAGTATATGCAATATTATTTCCACAATGTTTTTTGTCTGGAAAAACTGTTAAAATTTTTAGTAAATATTTGAACTCGGAACATAAAGTACCCATGTGTGGACAAAACCTTAATTAAAATAGCATTTTTCCAGACTGCTAAATTTTATTTGACGTCTTACCTACAATTACGATGCATAAAATTGAAAATTGTCCTTGAAATAAAGACACTTTGAATAAGAACAATATTATTGAGGACCGATTTCACAATTTTTGGTTTTGATCCGATTGAAGTCTGATTTAATATTTATTACTAGTAAGTAAAGATTTATTTTCATCACTGTGCGATTACAAACAACCGATGGTTAATTTGTCTGTAGCCAATGGTTATTAAACACAAGAATAGGTTCTGATTACTGGGTTATCCAGAACACTTACAACAAAATATGGTAACTATTATTAACTGAAGTGAGGTTACGCTTACATTTTAAAAAACATTTTTCATTTTAGAGAATGTATATTTTATTGGTAATTTGAAAATTATAACGAGAACATTGTTCATTAAATCATCATACACGAATTATTCAGCAACTAATCAAACCATTTCCTTCTTCCTTCTAAGATTATACTATTGATATAGTTATGCTTGGAAAGATAGAACAAATATTAGAAGTTCATAAAACTACATCATTTTTCTTCAGTTGATATAAAATAACGGTTTGCAATAGTAAGGAGATATTTTAGGTTATGGTTTTATAATAATATAGACAGCGTTACCTTTGTCCGTGTGATTTCTTAGGATGAGGTTTCCAATGAGCATGCTATACGTAGTTAAGTTAAGTATTACTTTCCGCCAATCAAAAAAAATTGTTAACTTAAGAACATTACTTGTCTATTTCCTTTTCCATTATATAAAAAATTTATGACTTGAAATCCGGAAATACTTTACCTTTAATCGGATTATCAGGATATTATAAAGAGTGAAATACTGCGATACTTCACTCTTTACAATACAGAACAATCCCAAGGAAATCATGTTTTGGAGGCCTACAGGAGGAGTCAAAATCATCGTAGAATATATGTAGGCATTATGAAATAGTACCAGGTTAGTGGTAGTAAGTAATCATTAGCAAATACGCCAGAGCAGAGATTCAAGGACACTAGGCAAACCGTAGTAACCACATTTACTTCAAAGCTCTTTTCAACATGCTTATACAAAAAAAAATTCAAAAGCTAGAAACTAAATTCCGTTAAAATTAAAGCTGCAATCGTTGTGGTTTGAGATGAGTTCTCTGAAATAGACAAAAAGGATAAATTAAAAGCTAGAAATTATATTGCAATAAAATTAAAGTTTAAATCGTTGTGGTTTGTTATGATTTCTCTGAAATAGACAAAAGGGGTAGTTTCTTTACAAAATTTTGAAATATGCATGTATAAAATTTATTGTAAAACCTCCCCTCGCATCTGATTCCGGAGAAGGCGAAACGAATTATTTAGAAAATTATTATTATATAAACGAATTATTAGGATGAGTGGATTAGTGACTCATAATCCCATCAATACTTCAATGTGTCAATAAATGCAAGTAGAGTTGTTTTAATTTTATATATGTAACTATTACACATTAATGTCCGTAAAAATATCACAGGTGCAAGAATACTTTGGTAGGTCCATCACAATGTTAATTTTTACATGAGGCTTCATGTAAACAATGAGAAGAGGGGGAAAAAATGAATCACGATTCTCAAAAGTGTTTAAATGTCTTAAATTATTTTATTTTTTTATTTTTAGCACTTTGCATTTATTAAATTATAATATGATATAATAACCCGGGAAAAAGGATAACAATATAATTAAATTAATTTTTAAAATAAATGAAAAAAATATTACTAAAATAATTGTTGATCTAATAAGGATGTCACGAAATATATTTGTTGGAATGGTTTTATGCAAGTTACCAAGATTTAAATTTAATATTTCGAAAAATAATATAAATTATAAATAGCCAGAAATTAAACTTATACCGTTGGTGAACAAAATGTCCGATTCCAAAGACATGATTACATGCCACCTCTGTGACTTGAATTAACACTGTATTTTACTGTTAAGTAGAGTGTTCACTCTCTTATTAACGCTAAAGAAAAAATTGTTAACGTTATTTTTCAAATAATTTAATATTTTAATTAAGTTCTCGTCGATATCGTAACACGAAACTGTAAAATAGCCACTGTGGCTCTTCGAGAAGCTTTAAACTCATGAGAAAGTTAAATGCAAATGTACCGTAGGGCGGCACACTGTGTGACCTAACCATGTTTACTCTCTGATAATATATTTAAGTCTGATTGATCCCGACGCTCATCGTTCAATAATATAATTTTTTTAATCATCAGAAATGACTACATTATATATAATGTGATTTTTGCCCTTCTTTCCGAACGAACCACAAATTTCAAAATCAAAACCGGAACCGATCACACAGGGTCACAAAAATCATTCTCAGATCATAATCACTTCACTCAAAATTTATAATCGTTCAGTAAAATACGATTTTCTCCAGGTAAACGGTGATCATTTGATTCCTTATTTCATTAGCGTACTTTCCGAAGAAAATATGTGCTTATGAGACACATTTCTGCCTCTGAACGTGCGTGTTCCCCCAACATTTTAAACCCATGAAACTAACTCAGTATGTGTATGTATATAAATACACATATATATGCACAAAGCAAGAGAGAGAGAGAGAGAGAGAGAAAATTGGCTTAGAAAGGATAACCGACTTCTTTTTGTTTTATTTTATTATTTAGAAGGCAATTTCACACCTCGGGAAACGTGTAACAAATGTAAAGAGAAATTCGTTTTTCATATCATAATACAAATTGGTTGTTTTTGAGAGTGGTATTGTTTGTTATTAGTCCCCAATTTTAGAATATAGCACTACATAAAAAAATAGTTCGGTAGGTAACTAATGCTATTATCTACTGTGGGCCATGTTCTCATGTGTGGTTTAAATCTGTACAGCACTTATTTTAAACATGGCTGCTATATTAATATTTAAATTTAATATGTTATGTGTATAATACTGTTTGACAAATTTCGAGCTAACATTGCACGTATCGATTTAAAAAAATGTGCTAACACAAAGGTTCATTTATTTACCAATTTTTTAGGTATTGTCACATTACAAAATGAAGAATTGTGTCTTATTTAGAGATGCAATTAAATCATTTATAAGAAATTTGGCAAATAATTACTACCATACACGTTGTAAACTTTTATGTTTAAAGTACATAAAGCACTTATTTTCAAAATGGAAGACATAAAGCTGTTGCTATTGATATGTATGATTTAAAAAATTGTTTAACCAAATTAAAAAAAAATTTTATGCTGGCAGTAACCTATATTACAATCATAAAATATGTCTACACAGAACTTCTTTTGTCCAGCATTTTGTAAGATAGAGCTTCTTTTATGTCATATCTTGGGAAACAATCAACCGATTCCCACCAAATACAGAACACGAATATTACCACTATTGACAACAGTTAGTCTTAGGTTTTTTTCGTGTGTATTGTTTTGATTTCATTTTGTGTGTTTTCCTTGGCCAAATTGCTCTGCTATGACGTATGTCCGAAGTAATTTTTTTACTAGGAGTCTAATCACCTATCTCAATTGCAAAGAAGACTCAAATAACACATTATATAGTATATTAAGATATTTTATCTTCATTGGAAAAGATTTAGCCTTTTCTAAGATTTGAATGGACATTCAAATAAACATTTATCTCTATCCGCAATCGTAAATATTTTAAAGGAAACGCAGAATGGTGCGTCTTTAGTAAAGTTGACAGCATATCTAAGAAAGCCCTATTCAATTAGGTAACTTTACTTCACATAAATAATCCCGTAATTTGTGTAACTGTAACACGTGTGTGTTTCAAAATCCGTAAAAATAAATTATCGAGACAATGGTATTATTTTTACAATTTCTTACATTCACATTTCAAATGCATTCAGTCACATTTATATAATATAATGGATATTGTTACATAACATAAAGTGTTAATCTATTTTCCATGATATGACGTAGGCTAACGACTTATAGATCGACAACTGCTGTGTACCGCACAACACTGCATATGCAAATTTATGCAAAATGTCACATGTATATTCGAAAGTGTCACCCAGACTCGAGCTGAAACAATTATTTTTTTATTTTAGGAAATAAATTTAAACTTTTGAAGTATTATCTTAAAAAATAAATAATTGTTATTAGATTTTAAAATACGTAAAAAAATGTGTAAAAATTTTAATAAAAAATTACATTGACATTAATTTACGTGATTACAAAATTTTATAAGACCTGTACTTAGATTTTTTTAAAAACGTTTCTCGTAGTAACATCGAATGTTTCCCAACTATGGTAGCATACAGGTGTATTAATAGCTTTAGCTTCTCCTCCCTCCTGTAATAGTTGTTCATAATCAGGCCGAGTGCAAGGGAGTGTTAAAATTTGGATACCATCAGTGTCTAAAAGCTATAATACTTTAATTCAATACTGGTAGCATTTATAAAATAAATTTCAAAATTTTATCTAATGTAACGTGCCTTTTATTTACTTTAGAGCGCGTGAATTGTTTGTTGCAGCTAATAAAGAAATCGCAATGAACAAACTCATGCCACGTGCTAAGTGAGATTCTCTCACCACGCTGTTTTCTTGTTTACCTCGTTTTAAATGAAAAAAAAATTGTTAGTGAGACATATGATGCCTACGACTGAACGCTGAAATAAATAAAATTTGGAATTTAAAACATACATGCAGTTAGCAGGTTGTTTATAATTAATGGGAAAATAAAATTATAGAAACATGTTTTATTCACTAAGCCGTAAATAAATGACACCACATTAATTTCAGAATTGTGTGATATACCTTAACAAATATGTTGCGTTATTTGAAAGGCTTAGAGCGAGTTACTTCATGCATTTATTCAGTGCTTTGCAAGCCTTATTCTTGCTTCGTGAAAAGTTCTACATTCCATCGTAGGAGTCCGCGCCTAACTGAAAAGAAAATTCTTTCACGAAGCCAATTCAGCGGTCTAGTGCTATAAATAATAAGAGATAACATCTCAGTTTGTTTTTTAGTTTACCATTAACACCGCCATAAAATATTGAATCTTCTCAAACCTGGCGCGTTTAAGGATGCTTCCACGTCCGTCCTGTTACAAAGAGTTGCAGCACTATGTTGCCCATTAACACATTTGATTGTGTCCCGACTGCACTCCGTAAACTGGTTTCACTGCAGCGCTGTGGTTCATCGCAATAAAACCTTTCACCAAATGAAGACGAGGTGGTGTAACCGGTGTCATATAAAAAGCACTAGCAACTATCACGTCCGTGAGGAATTACCGCCCGGATACGACGAAGGGAAAGGCAAACAAAAATATACAAGCTGTGTTGCAAGACGATACATTGCACACTGAATCGCAATTCATGAGACTATTTCTGCGGTCCAAGCTAATATTTGCTCATTCCTTATTCACTCAGCTGCAGGATATGTGGCGTAGTTAGGAAGTTACTTCATAACGTTTTTCACACAGTATTGTGTTATAACACTTCCGGTCAACAACAACGTGCATTAAAAGAACGGACAACTACGTGCATTAAAAAAGCCAAGCTGAGAAGCAAACAAGCCAATGATATGTTAATTTGTCCCGTCCAAGCAAACTTCGGGAAGATGGAGTACGTAAATCCTTTCCACACATCCCTTCACCTTGCGATTACCAGAAACAGTATATAAAGTACATTCTGTAAATATAAAAATGCATATTTTACTACTTTTTTTTGTTGTGATTTCAGAGTTATACATGTCACTGTACAAATGCAGTAAATTGACGTGATATTAAAGTTTATACTGGATTGTATGTGATTGCTAGCGAATCTGTTCGCTTCCCTAATCAGAGCAAGCATCTGAAGATCACATATGCTAAGGCTGCCGCCTACCTGGCGCTTGAACTGCATTGCAGTGTGTTTGAAATATACGTTTCTCAACGAAACTATTAAACGTGCGTCCAATGCGCTGTTCTGAAAAAAGAACACGCACTTCAGACGAGGGCTGTTGATTGCTTTGAAGACGTCACGACGCACATTAGAAACACCATTTCATAGCACTCCAGAAAGGTTACAAAGAAAAGTCTATTGTCGCTGCAACTGTATTAATGTTACTACAAAATAAATTTTTTGTTATCTGTGAACCGTCAGTAACTAATATTGATGTTAATGCAATACAATGTCAAGCTAGTAATGTTACTGTAACTTTAAGTACATTCGTGACAACATTACCTGCTTACTGTACTGGAAACATTAAGGTGGTGTTTTAGTTGTGGCAAAATAAATTTTGTGTTGCGGAAAAACAAATATTGTGTTGCATTGATGCTCACATTTATGTTAAAAATTTAAATCTACTTTTTTCTTTAAATAAATATAGCAGTGTAAAATAAATTAAGTGCAATTGTTTTGTCACAAAAATAAATATTTCTAACTAACAAAAAAAAATCGAAGGTGGGTGATTAAAACCCATGTCGTAAGTGCTGAGCACACTCCACAGAACCCGACGCCCTACCAACTGCTCTGCTGTAAAACGTGCATTCATGTTTCACATTGAAGGTATTAACAAACAATTTAACGACAAACTGCAACTCTCTTTCTTTATGTGGAAATAGTTTATGCTCTAGAAACGTATGCATGTTTGGCACACGTAAACTGCTTTGCAAGGCTTAAGAGCTGATCTAAACTACATTTAGTTCTAATACCCTGCTTTAAAATTTAAATAGGGGGGTTTCATTTTACGAGGTTATCGCTGTTCACTACTTTCCGCCATTTTTACAACGCGAAGTCAGAGAAACCTTGTGTTGGTTTGACATTTTTTAAATGTCACTGTAACAAAAATATTTTGTTCTTCCTGTTAATTTTAGCGTAAAACATATTTTTGGCTGCGGCAAAATTACTTAGAGGCTTTGTTAACATTAACACTTCTACAGTATGGTAGCATTACAGGAATATAAGATTTTTAATATTTTTAACATCATGTTACTTTGTTACAACATTATTAATATTACTACAACATAAATTATTAAAGAAATACCTCAACAGAAATTATTTGTTGCAGCAACATTACACTTTTTCTGTGTAAAAAGGGCTTTTTCGAAGCGTTGAAGCTATCTAATAATACTCGCTTCAGATACATACAAAACTAACCAAGGGCCTTTTCTAATGACTTTCCATATATAAAATAATAGGGTCACCGCTGAAAGTCCCATAGGTACACGCAGTGCGACGAGAACTCTGCACGCCAGTTCATGGCCATGCGCATAGTGGCGACGAGGTACTTGATACGCCTGGCAGTGTTGCCCTTCTCGCTTCCGCACTTCTCGGCCTCAAACGCGGAAATAAAGCTCTTAGTAGGCGGGAGTCTTAAGCATTGCTTAAACCTTTTTCACCAATACATTTTACAGTTAATGTCAGTTCGCAGCCTTTAATTTTAAACTTATTTTTGTAAACTACTCTTTGACTGTATTGTCGATATAATATGCCTACATAAAAATCGCTTATAGATGGGGCATCTGCATCGGAGAAAAAAAAATTACTAGAGTGGATTTCTAAAACCTTTAACTCCGATACAATATAGTGATTAGATGGGTTTGGTGTTTGATCGCAAATCACAGACTCTTATTTTCGGAGTTACGTAACTCATTGGTCAAGTCAAGTAAGAAACTCTCTCGTACAGCATTATGGCTCATTGATCATGAACCGGGACACTTAAAAAAAGTAGAGCCACTTACAAATGTGACCGTGGTGAAGCACCATCGATGCGCGAAGACTGTGGACAGTACCCTGAGATAGGACTTGTCTCAATTGTCCTTAAAGACCTTTTTCCAGCTACGTCCAGTGAATCACACATCAAAACAGAATACTCATTCTGAATACCATAATCAAATAACAAACGTATTGTGTATATTGTATATTGAAAACATTAATATGACTCTCGATTACACATAAGAAAACACACATTTTTTAAAAGCTATCTTTAAACTTATTACTAATTTTCTGTCTTTAAGTAGCTTCTTGTAAAACATTTTTATTATCACAGAAAATACACGATCCACATTTTTCACAGTGCGAATTACTGGGTTTCGGCACCAAGAAATATGTATCGTGAATTATATTATCGAACAAAAATTTTCTAACAAGCCTATCTATTCTCTACCGAAACCAAACTTTCCTAACAAAGCATTTCACAGCAAGAATAACAACACATGTTATCCTTCACTCTGCAACACTTATCACTATTTTGAAGGCATAAGGGGCCGAATGTTCACAAAACACAGAGGATAAAAAGACAATGATAAATGTGTTTAACCATCTGACAGCGTGTGTGTAAAGTACCCGGGAATTAATGCATTTCAATACCGATCGACTGTTTTGCGGATACGATTACCCGCAAATAACACTCAGATTACAATGCCCTTACAATCTCTATGTCACGTCTCCCGTGGTAGGCAATGCAATCGCTGCGTTACATGGTTTAGAATTTACAGCAGCGCGGGAAATGTAAATGTCTAATACGGAATAAGAAGAAATAACACTCAGATTACAATGCCCTTACAACCTCTATGTCACGTCTCCCGTGGTAGGCAATGCAATCGCTGCGTTACATGGTTTAGAATTTACAGCAGCGCGGAAAATGTAAATATGCAATACGGAATAAGAAGTTTCCGTTGCTACCACTCTGTTGTTATTTGTCAAGTCTTGGTGGCAAAGGTAAGATGGATTAAACTGGTATCCCATCTCTTCTCCAGGCAAATGCTGGTGCAGCTAGTCGCAATATATAGTGTATTCGTCGTTATTTTCAACTGTTCTGGAGCCCTGCTGATGCTCTACATTGGGACTGCTCACTAAGCGACTTTCCGTCACATGTAAACAGGACGCAAATTATAAATGAAACAATAAAGAAAAAAACTGTGTACCTTATTTGTGAGCTGAACAGTAAATAAAAACAAGTATTCGAGTGTTAATGGAAGCACAAAAATCTTGTCATATATATGATTATTCAGGAATCAACCAAATATGACATTCGTCAGTAGATATTTCAATATTTTCCACAAAGTATGAAGACTCACTGTAATTGCCAGTTACTTACTCAAATATAATGTACTAGCTGTGCCCGTGGCTCTGCTCGCCTGGACTACAGAATTATTGTAAAGGTTTTTTTAAAAATAAAGTTGAATTTAACTTAGTGTAAATTATCTTTACATATTATAAAACTCAACGACTCTCCGTCTGTCTGTCTGTTAGTGCGCTTATCACTCAAGAACCACATATTACGTTTGCGTGTTTAATTCATAGCTATGTTCTCTGGCCAGGTATAAGTATATATCTTTTACGTTAAGTAACATAAGGAATAAGCAGTGACGATAATAATTAATAANGTGCCCGTGGCTCTGCTCGCCTGGACTACAGAATTATTGTAAAGGTTTTTTTAAAAATAAAGTTGAATTTAACTTATTGTAAATTATCTTTACATATTATAAAACTCAACGACTCTCCGTCTGTCTGTCTGTTAGTGCGCTTATCACTCAAGAACCACATATTACGTTTGCGTGTTTAATTCATAGCTTTGTTCTCTGGCCAGGTATAAGTATATATCATTTACGTTAAGTAACATAAGGAATAAGCAGTGACGATAATAATTAATCAAGTCAGAAAAATGTTTCCCGCCAGCGCGTTCTCTTGCAATACGCTGTATAAACCGTTAAAGATGGAACAACATCATGTAGTAAAAATTGTGTAGAATAAAACTACCTAAAATAAACTCTGTGATAGCATATATCTATCTATAACAGAGAAATACTAATAAGCGCTGCGGTGGTGTGCAATTCTTATCTATTATATGAAATTTCCCTGATGTAGCCATTGTTAACGTGTGAATATACTATGTTATCTGGTATTGGTAGGCCCATGTATTTTGTACTTTTTCCTGACAATGTCTGCACTTGATTTTCAATTTCAATGAGTGCAAGGTGAAAAACTTCGTCATTGAATGTTGCATGTGAATTAAATGTTGAAAACGCTTATTAGTATTTCTCTGTTCCTATATAGATATATGCTACCGCGGAGTTTTTTTATGCTTTTTATCCCACACAATTTTTTACAACGTGATATTGTTCCATCTTTAACGGTTTAGACAGCATGCTGCAAGAGAGCGCACTGGCGGCAAACTTTTTTCCGACTTGATTCACTATTATAGCCACTGCTTATTCCTTATGTAACTTTACGTAACAAAATATATACTAAAACCTGACCAGAGAAGATAGCTATGAATGGAAAAAAAACACGCAAATCGCATAAGTGGTTCTCGAGTGATAAGCGCACTAAGAGACAGACAGAGTGAGAGACGTTGAGTTTTATAATATATATATATATATATATATATATATATATATATATATAGATTGTCCTGTTATTGTTCTTGCTCTTTTGGCGTGCACATATAAAAACAAATTTAAAAGCGTTTTCATTACCTTGGAATTTTTGAAGTACGTAAAATTTAATTTCGCCAGTGAAACAGTTTGCAAGCGTTTCAGGGGTTAACTTAAACATGAATATTTAGAAAGTCCTTTTTCATGTGATAAACGTATACAGAATTGCATGATTGCATGGAGCAAATTTTTCGTTAAATTTAGTTCGTCTGTAAACTCATCAGTATTATGATTTTCAAGACATTAAGTACAGGAGGCACCTATTCATTGGTGTGATAGGAAAACATACGTGGAGGACGTTTTATGGCACATGGATGGGAACTGTTGATTTACTGAGTATATGGAACGCATCAGCACTATTAAGTAAAATATGTAAAATCGTGAAATCAGAATTTCTGAGTAGCGTTTTAAAATCTAGTGTAATTATTATGAGTAGAAAACAAAACAATTTCATAGCTATTAGTTGTGAAAATGACACATGAATAGTTATCTAATTAACTTAGTGACCAAAATAAATATTAAATTTTTCCCCATATCAGAAGTAAATAAAACTTGCGATTGTTATATATGATTTACGTTTATAATTTCATACGCATTATTTCCTTATAAATTATTAAGCACCGCTCAATCACAATGAATTGCAAATTTTTTTGAAAAAAAAAGTGGTATAGCAAATATAAATTATTGTCATTACACTTATAATATTGGCTGCCACGAGTGGCAAACCATTGGGGTAATCGCTGAATGATCTGTTTTGGAAAATGCGGTATCTGTGAACGCCACAACGATAAGTAACCGCACAAATTAATGTAGGTGTTGGCTGGTCGGTCGCTAGCAAGCGCAATTCATATTATAAGTCACTAATGTTACTGATGAGTTTGGTCATATAGGGTTTACATTCTATTACACTCGATATTTGCTTCAGGCACCCTTTAGAACGATGGAAATATTTAATGTAACTGGCTTCAATATACACGGCTGCACTTCCTTCACTACATTGAAAATATTCGATGAAAAACTGTGTCCACTACAAAGGATTTTATCTCACCCCTTTTCCTTTAATATCCCTGGATCAGCGCACAAGTATTTAATTTGTCAAAAGTGTAAATAAATATAAGATTTTATTTTTACTCCGGTGAATAGAAAATACTTCTCCAGTGATATCATAGAATGCTTGTAACAACTTATCCTGTGCTACATTTTATTACTTTTTACATATCTTAAAATGTGTTTTCTTCATGAGCGTTTAAAAATAAAGAAGAATTTTTTTTTTAATAATTTGCACCCAAAGTACATGCTAGACCAATATAACTCATACATATTCAGCTGCATTTATGTGAAGTTCAAACAAACATTACGTGAAGACTAAACTGCAAATTTAATTAGAGATGAGAGATGTAAATTCTAATATGAAAATTTTGCAACACGGTAAATTAAAGACGTTTTATTTTATGTTAGTAAAAGTAAACAAATAAATAAACTTTTATTGTTAAGGTCAGTCTGAAACAAACAGCGTCGTTGAAATGTGTTTTTATGCATTACTTGTACATGTTTTCTGTATACAAATTTGGTTTAGATTCATTCGGCACTAGCAAAGACCTCCCAGCGGATAAATTTATGGGGTTACGAAGAGAGAATTACGGACGACCTAAATTTGCAGATTTTCACCTGAAAAAAAGTAAACCGCATATTGGCTGCGCATAGCATACACTGAATCATTCCGACCACTAGAAATGTAAACAGCCACGTGGGCTGAACAGTTAACAGCCGCGTTCGGTACCGAAAAGGCTATTTATCATGGTTTTCGATTATCTATGGTCTTCCCCACGCAATATCCTATTCCCCCAACCGCCCCCTTCTTTTATCACCAACTCATCTTGCTTCTGTGTGGACAGTTCAGCAGCGGGGGCCGATTCCAATTGCGCGCGCTGTTTATTTCGTAATTGCGACGCATTTTCATTAGCGGGCCGTGATGATGTCACCCAGCGCTGCCTGCCTCCCACACAAACACGCTCCATGCGTGCTTCTCTCGCGATGTGTTGCGGCCGGCCGCTGATTGGTGGAGCCCGGCGGGTGCAGGCGGGATTGGAAAGAAACCGCACCAGAGGGTCCCTGGCGCGGCGCTCGCAATTCGCCGCACGACTCGGCAATCACTCTCTTTGCTGGACATCCCCTTTTCGTTCCGCGACAATCCGCGTGGATATTTGCCCGCGAGTCTGCACCGACCGGCAATCAACGCGCTCAATTCGAACATCGCATATCGCCAAATTCGGTTCATTCCGAAGCGATTTCGTTGGTGTGTAGCGCACTAGATTGCGAGCTGGGTACGAACATCTTGTATTTCTTATTGCCGCAGCGGTGGTAATCGCAAGATGTGAGTACGAAGCTACGTTTTGTGCCACCAACATCGCAACTATCGTGCGCTATTCACCACGAGTAAAATGGTTCCCCGAGAGTTGCAAGTAAACACTGTACTCTAAATCGGAAACAGCAAATATTTACTGCTTGCCAATTGAAACTGCTCCCTCGGGGATCCACAGAAAAAAAAACTACTTAACTCTTCTGTTATAAGAAATACAGTAATTCGAACAGCAGTAAATCAGTTATTTACAGTTTTTTTTAATAAGCTCATTGATAAAAATAAACTGTTCATTACGATGTCAAATAAATTGGGTTCAATTATTTTATCGCAAAAAAATATTACGTAAACCAAGGAAATCGTGGATGCGGCTAGGAGTGAACCTCCGCCCGAACTGCAAGATATACTACTACCACGATAGCCAGTCGTCTTACCAACTTCCCAACTTTCGATTGCATTTAAAGATCACTTATTTTTCAGAATTTACAGAAACATAATGGCAAACAACAATAGTCTAATGATGTGAAAATACTTACGTCCTTGAAATGTGTACATATTCTTAGTACTTAAATGTCTTGCAATGTTTAAAAGATAAGCTAAGATAAATTTATTTAAGATTATATGCTTTAAAAGTGGTCAGGCTTCCCTGGTATTTGCTATTTTACAACGGAACGAGACTTTACCGAATGGAACTGTTATTTATAAGTAATATATTGACATGGAGTTAAGAAGGGTAGGAGTTGGCATGACGTCACAAACTTCAAGCTGTATTTTTGTCCATGCCATATTGTGACGCCCAAAACATTGTAAATGTTGAGGCAGGATCCCGTATTAAAATAAATGTAAAATGTGAACTTTTAAAAAAAAATAACAACTATTAATTTTAACTTCCATGCTCTGATAAAATAATATTAATTTAATTGTGACAGGTCTGGATTCCAATGTTGTGGCGGACAAGATTCATAATTTTATCATGCACATCCACAGATTAGTAATGATTGTATTAATTACATAATTATAACCAGCTCAGTCTGTTATAGAATTTGTCATTTTCTTATTATTTAAAAAGTCAACTTGCAGAAAGCAAATCTTTGTCGGTGAACACCTGCGTAAATTATTGAATAAGTTCACCGTCGAATCAGTAAAATTATCTTTTGATCAATGTGTAATCTAAAAATAACAGTTTAGTTTTGTAGAGTATCGTTGCGTTGTAAAATGGTGGATACCATAGAACAAATATAACCTCGTTAATTGAAATCACTATACTTAACTTTTAAAGCATATAATATAAACTAAACTTAACTTAGATCAGTTTTAAAACCATGAAAATATTTCTACGTACGTAGAATATATTCATACTAGCGGCTACCCGCGACTTCATCTGCGTATATATCTTTAGAAATGATAGCCTATTCTGTTGTATGAGTAATAATTATATTTTTTAGGCTTCTATTTACTGCAATATACTCCTATAAACTATGTTAAAAGATTTTATTCGTTCAGCGTAAACATGCAGATGTTGTGATTTAGAAACAGGTGAGCAAGCTACGTAGAGCTTACCGTGAGAAAAACATGGCGTGCCCAAATGTATTCCTGCTACCTTTAAGGTTTACCCTGTGATTTGTTGATAGTCGTTGAAAATGCAACTTTTAGTGGGAGCTGCAGACGTTTAAAATTAAATGGTAAGTTATTAGGTATAATTGGGATGCTTGGTATAAGCACATTGTCTCCCTTGGCTTCTCCAGTTAAGATTGTGACCTTCACAATATGCCTTCCTAGTTCGGTGACTCGCAACCGAGTACCGTTGCATAATCTTGGCCCGTCCAAGTTGCGCATTAACAAAACGGGTATACCTACCTTTAATTCCAGCTTATGAGATGGCACCGCGGATAGCTCCAAAGAGTTTAGGAACTCCACGGGATAGCTCGTAGTGTCATCGGATGACATGACTGTGTCGATGGAGTTGTTTACTGATGTTTCGCTAGTTATTTAGTCCAAGATTTTTTTTATTTATTTTTGCAAAAGTCTCTTTTTTTGGTGCCAGTATGGTTCTTTCACACAACCAATTTTCGTCGTGAATGTATTGTTGCAGATTCGGAAAAGCTTGAGCAATAAGCTCGTCTTCCGAATCCACAACATGACAAATTTGGTGTGTGAAAAGAACCACACCTTCTTGATCGGTTTCTAGACGGCCTTCACAAATTTCGAGGAGTTTTTGAGCATATGCACCTGACTCGACATCGCTGAATAACTGATCTCGCAAGTTAGTGGTGAGATAAAGATTTTCAACTTTGGTCCACAGATATGATGCTTTCAGACATGCGTTAATTTCGTCTGCTGCAGTGCCTCTCTCGATAACAGGTGAAGTCTGTCTAAAATCCCCTGCCAGTAACACTACTACACCACCCATCAACTTTCGATTGCTTTGTATGACTTGTAGACAGCGATCAAGCGCCTCGATGGCGCGTTTGTGTGACTAATATGAATAAAGACAGTGACAAAAAGGTGTGCTGGCAATACCCAGAAAGAAATAGTTCTTAAGCAAAATATTTCACTGAGTGCGCACGAATGCGGTGCGAACAATTTTAGCAGCGCGCACTCACTTTCTCATCGTCGTAACTTTTAAAATATTTGTCCAAATTACGTAGTGTACAGTACAAATTTTATCTACTTTAAATATCAGAAGCGATAAAAGTATTTATTTTGATAATGAATCAATTTGTTACTACAAACTTTGCATTGGAAATATAGTATCAAATTTTATTGTATTTATGGTTCACTATTTTGGCTATAATTGCTTACACATAAAAGATAGATATATGCTGTCGCTGACGTTTTTGTAGAACTATTTAAGAGAAACATTTCCACCATTCATTATATTCGTGTAACTCTAACGGTTTTTGCAGCGCACGCCAAAATAGCTCGCAGATGGCAGATTTTTTTCCGACTTACATGACACTAATCGTTATATTTTGGCCAATTTACACAATATATCTTAAT
Source organism: Clitarchus hookeri (assembly GCA_002778355.1). Classification (NCBI taxonomy): domain Eukaryota; kingdom Metazoa; phylum Arthropoda; class Insecta; order Phasmatodea; family Phasmatidae; genus Clitarchus; species Clitarchus hookeri. Next base: position 676,605 of record NQII01000694.1, read on the forward strand.
AAATTATAGCCTTTGTGCTATTCTGATGTGTGAGCTATAATACTGTAAAGTTTCATTAAAATCCATTCCGTAGTTTTGCGTGAAAGAGTAACAAACATACATACATCCATTCTCACAAACTTTCGCGATTATTATATTAGTAGGATTTCGAGAGCATTAAGTATTTCTACAACACGAAACTTATTGCTGTTTGCCATTACATGTTTCTTATACTGCAGAAAATACGACGGCGATTTGTGCAGTAGCAAAGAATGGGAGCGGTTAAAGGGTCTAACATACGGTGGTTTGTACACGCCTACATTTTGGGCGGATGTTCGATCTTAAGCACATCCACAATTTTTTTGGTTTAGGTGATATTTTGTTTTGGGAAAGAATAATTATGTTTATTTATTTTACATAAGAATGCATTGCTTTTTTTAAAATCCCGGTGATTTGTTATTAACTGAATGATTAGTGTTCTTTTCACTGCAGATTCCGGATGGAGTAGTTTCAACTGGAAGTCTGAAAAAATTTACTGATTCCGATCTATACAGTGTACGTAATTTACCTAAAACGATTTTATCAAGAAATAAATTTAATACAATCAAATACGATGTAAAACACTTTGAATTATTTGCAAGATATCTTTTACAGAATACAAAACAGTTGTACGTTACACCTGCTGTTTCGTTCTTGCTACGGCTGTACGAGTTTACTTTGTGAGGTAGGTATTAATTTTTCTCGTCAAAATATGTCATGCACGGAGAACTGTAAATTTACAAACCACTAATACAATTATTTAATGACATTGTCGCACACGTCATTAAAAGCGCCCTTTTTTAAATGAAATCTATCACTTACTGTAGGTGTTCACGTCTGCCTGAAAATAACTACAAAATAAGTTTTACGTAACGTATTTCAGGGTATTGTTTGGTTCAGTGACGTCACATAATTTCGATGTGATGGTATATTCTATTGCTATTTCGATTAAGGCACGCCCAACATTAAGAAACTTTGATAGAGGTTGTTCGCGGTCATTTCAGAGCTTCTGAAAGCTGCTTTGTATCTTCTATCTGGAAAATTTTGTATCCTAACACCATTAGCGCTTCGAATGCAAGAATATAGTTACTCATATAATCCTACATACTGTATATTACAGTAAGCAAAATAGTGTATTTTTAACATGTTTTCAAAATACTATATCAGTATGTGTATTATTCAAACTGTGTTGATAAGTCATTCCATTTTTTTTTAGATTACATGTAGATATGTGTAAATATTAAGTGTTTAGTTAATTTATCTTTTTTCGAAGTGCAGTATCAATTTATATTCTACACGTTATACAATTAAATATAATATTGTGATAGTATTTCTCTAGTGACAGATGTTTTCCCCTCCAGGCACAAATAATCTAAAACTCGATTTTATGAGTAAGGATGATAGTCTTGCATTCAGGGTGCGATATGTAAAATCAGCATGCATGGTCATGGCTTCTTCACGCCTATCAAACGAAATCGTGAATTATTTTAGGAAGATAATTTTGTTACTAAAGTAATGATACTTACAACTATATCCATAAAACATGCAAAAGTAGCATAACATAAATCTTTACAACGTCAAGATTGTTTAAGAGTCGGAATGTATTTTCTACTTTTTTAATATAAGCCTATTACGTAATTTTTCGCTGTGACACAAAATGACAGACTGGAAAAAGTATGAGTAATATGTAAAACTACGTTGCGGAAACTAGTGAGAGGAACTACAAGAATTTCAAATTGATAAATGTGTTCTGTACAAATCTTAAAATTGAGCAATTTTAATTAATTCGATAGTCTATAACTCAAAATAATAGTCCGCGTCATCAAAACGGCATCAGAATATTTCCCAGAAAATTTTTTACGCGGTTCTCCTGTATTTATATTTAATTTTTTAAGATGATTTTTGAAGTCTAAATAGCCTAACGTTTTTGGTGAATCATTTGTCTTGAATTTCATAGGAATCCCAACATGACGCTCCTGCGACTTCAAGAAAAGATTTACCTGAAAAACAAACTTTTTGTTAAAATACGTTTTGAAATTAGTACGAATGAATGTTTTGTGTTAAAAGTTTCGTATCCATGCTGAAAAGCACGGAAAGAATAAATTTTAAAATAATTTAGTATATTTATTACTTTATCACTAATCAAATATTACGAAACCATAAAATATGTTGAAAACCTAGTAAAAAAAGTTGGTTCTTGAATGAATTTATGAGATTCTTTTCTTACATCTGTGCCAACTTTACTGGTCGCATGTCAGTTTCTATTTCATATAAAATACTTGTAGTTAGGGGCAGGGAGTATTTTTCATTTGTTGAGTTCAAAAGTGCTCAATTAACCATGAACAAACTAGACTCTTTAACCCCATATACTATCATATATAGTGTTGCATTCAGTTACACAAATGAATATTTATGTAGAAAGCACACAGCAATGAGTAAATTGTCGGGTTTTTTGAGTTAGTTTCCACGCCTGACACAGAGGACCTTTTTAAAGTCTTAATACGTGGCGCCATAATGTGGCAAAGTGAATGAAGATTGCTTTCTTCAATCTTCCTTCACTTCCTCTTCCTATTACTTTGCACACATGATTAGGGTATGGGTTTGACTCTCTAAAAAAATAAGAGGCGATGACAAAGTATGTTTAAGAATGCACAGGTAAAAATACAACTTATTCCGCGAACTATAGCCAAACACGCCAGTAAGATGGCGTCACTGACCAGTAAAATGTAGGAACGACATTCGCCAATCAGCGTTTGGTATCCTATATACTTGCCAGCTGACAACCCAACGATTAAAGAATACTTCGCAGCCAGCAATAGCAAATCAGACACAAAGCCCATTACCAGAGCCACGCGCAGCCAATCAGAATGTGGGTACGCTGACATCAAAGGAACCCCCACGCAATTTCGTCTTGGTGTACATATCTAAGTACTATGGGATGCTACATTATGACATAGGAAAAAAAAAGCTACCTGTATCAGCAGATGCATGAACGAACATAAATTAATATTACGCTGGCTATTCTGAGAGCAGTGCCGACGCACATCAGTTGACACGCGGATAAGAAATACGTGGATAAGAAAGAGTTCGTAGATAATACATTTTATTTTACGTGGTCATAAAACAGCAGATTTTGGTTTTAGAAACTAAACTTCGTGATAATATAGTAATGTATAGGTGTTCATAATGAAATGCACAATAAAACAACCATTATAGAAATGAAACGCAACCTCGAAACCTTTTTCACGTCGTATCCCGCCCTCTCCAACCCCGCTTTCCTTGCGTGCTTGATATTAATTCCAAAATCATACAGGAATATTGCATAATATTGTTGTATTATTTTCTCTAATAATTCGACGAAATATATTTGAAATGCGTTTCGTTCCCAGCCAGTAATAGAACAACTTTACAAAGACGCTATCTATGGGTTCTTCTGCGAATTATACGCCAGATTTTTCTCCGAAAGCCCATTTCCTTGTTTCCGAAGAAGCGGGACAGCACACTCTCGCCGCACCAGCACGTCATACCTGTAATGTGTGTTGCACTCATGTCTTCACGCTGCCCCCCTCTATACGTTCCTTCCCTTCCAGTTACATTACGTTTACGAACGACCCTATAAACGCCCTCCAAACTCCGTTTCGAAACCTCTATCGCTGCCTGTGGCGCCACCCAAGTTGTTCACCAATTGCCGCACGAAGGAGCACCTCCTGGACAACATCGTTGCCATGTGGCCGATAGGCTGATGGCAGAAGGATACGTAGTCAGATGAAGTCAGTGGGGCTACTTCCGCCGAGCTGTCAAAAAGTGGCCTTCTTATATGAAATATACTATAGTAGTATCTGCAGCGTCAGACCGGGAAAAGCGGTAGATATATCCGAGTTTGACAGAGGTCAGATGGTGATGGCACGGCACCTTGGTACCAGCATCTCTGAAACGGCACGTCTTGTTGGTTGCTCTCGTACCGCTCTTCTGAGCACGTATCAAAAGCGGTGCAACAATGGGGAAACAACAAGTCGTCCAACCTTGTCTCTACCACGGTGCATTTATGGCCAGAGGGCAGCGGAAGCTGTCGCACGTTGTCTGGAGCGATCGCAGGGTCACATTTACAGAAATCGCAGAGGTACAACAGTTGTGACCAGACATATGTTTTACAACACACTGTTAATCGAACACTGCTGCAAATGGAACTGCGGAGTTGAAGACCCACTCGTACCCCCATGCTGGCTGCATGCCATCGACCACAGAGCTTGAGGTGGGCGCAAAATCATCTACATTAAATAAAATGTGGACGACTGGAAAATGGTCGTCTGGCCCGATGAATGCCAGTTCCTCGTTCACTTTATAGACGGCCGAGCGCATGTTTGCCGATTACTATCGGTGGGTATGGCTTCCGTGTGCACTGTTGTCTGTTGTGCGAAGACAGGCCAGGGGAGAAGGTGCGATGGTCTGAGCGATGTTTTCATGGGAAACTTTAAGGCCCATTATTACGTTAAACCAATCCCTGACAGCTCAGTCTGGAATCTGATTGATATTGAGGACAAAGTTCATCCGTTCATGTTATCAGTATTGCCTGCTGTCNAGCGCATGTTTGCCGATTACTATCGGTGGGTATGGCTTCCGTGTGCACTGTTGTCTGTTGTGCGAAGACAGGCCAGAGGAGAAGGTGCGATGGTCTGAGCGATGTTTTCATGGGAAACTTTAAGGCCCATTATTACGTTAAACCAATCCCTGACAGCTCAGTCTGGAATCTGATTGATATTGAGGACAAAGTTCATCCGTTCATGTTATCAGTATTGCCTGCTGTCAACTGCCAGTACCAACAGGACAATGTACCTTGCCACACTGCCAGGATTGTGAAGGTCTGGTTCGAGAAACACGACAGTGAATTTGCATNCAACAGGACAATGTACCTTGCCACACTGCCAGGATTGTGAAGGTCTGGTTCGAGAAACACGACAGTGAATTTGCATTAATACCCTGTCCTCAAAATAGCCAGGATATGAACCAAATAGAACATTTATAGTTCGACATGGAGAAGCAAGCTCATACTACATCACCACTGCTCCACAATACACGCCAACTGGAGGACCTGCTGTTGCGCTTGTGATTTCAGATACCCCAGGACACCTTACGCCACCTAGTTGATTCGATGCCTCGCCAAGTGGCCTCGGTACTGCAAGCTAAAGGTGGTGCATACACCTGATTAGGTAAGTGTTCATAATGTAATGGTTCGTTGGTGTATATGCGTAGGATTAAAATACATTTTCAGAAATACCCATGACTGCTGAAGCGCAAAAATGAGGCTATTTTGTGTGCCTTGGTTTGCTTTCTGCAGTTCACTGTGGTAGGCCTTGATAATCATTACTGCAGCTTGAACACAATCCAGCCATAGCTGCCGTGTTTGTGACCGTGTTTCCTACACAATCGCTCTCGCCTAGCCCTTTAAATTGTCATGTATAGGACTGAGGCCCAGCGATCTGGGCGGCATAGCAATAACAAGCAGTCGTGTTTCTCCGCAACCATTCAGAGTCTAACTAATTTTCACGAGATTTTTTCCTAAAAGAGACCTTTGCCATGACATCCCTCAGTTTAGCATGCCATTCACCAATTTACCTGTATTTCGTAATAAGTACTTAAGTGGAACTTTTTTTAAACAGATAACACATCAGAGTGCTAAAATGAACAAAGAGACCACTCTGCTTTTATTCCCTAAACACCACCGATTTCGTGGAATCGGCAAATACATGTTCTAGTGAAATCTTGAAACGCAAGCATACGAGAGCTGTTAGGGTCTGTCGGTCGCAAATCAGTGAATCATAAGCAGGGCCCTTACCGATCGGTCAGTAGTTTTAAACCTCCTTCCGGGTCGTCAGGGTAAATGCTATAGCGGCCCCCATAAAAAATAAAAAAACACGTGTATGTTTAGATTATAGACTAAATATAAGGCATAAAGATTTTATTATTCTGTGAATGTCTTATTCATTCGTTTAAGAAATCCAATCTATAGGCGTGAGGTGAACTGTTGCAAGTTAAGCTGGCGGTGGCTGCGTCCTGTACGTACCCTGTTGCTTGCTAGTTCACACTTCTACCACTAAAACGTAGCTCGGCAGTTGCCACATGACGCGTGTAATGGGTCTCTTGCTGCTCACTCGTGAGTAATCGGAATGCATTCAGTTTCCCTGGGCTGTACGGTAGTTAATGTCTCCTGCTGCGTGCACCGAGAATGTACAGTAGTGAGCAAGCACCAGCTTACCTTGCAACACTTCACCACACGCCACNGCGTGCACCGAGAATGTACAGTAGTGAGCAAGCACCAGCTTACCTTGCAACACTTCACCACACGCCACTGATCCAATCCCTGTCAAAATCACGGGGTGAGGTCTTGAGTGCTGTTTATTTACATGTGGATATACAACAAACTCTCTCTTTTACAAAAAAATTAATAACTTGTACTTTACACATAAAAGTTTCTCGTATATTCACAAAGAATATTTAAATACCTGGAATAATTGAAAGTGTCGTTCACGTTCTTGCGTTTGTTGAGAAACTTAAAAATAATGTGTTCCACCTGTGGGAGGTGTTCAAAATGGTGTTACTGAATAGTGTAGAATGTGGTTTATTTTCATAAGGAAACAGACTGCGCCTAAGCATAGAGTGGTTTTTTTCCAGGGTGTATTTGCAGCAGCGCGGGAGGCGTTTGCCGCAGTAGTGAGGCGGGTGTGGTGGTGTTGGGTGACGGCCACGGACACGAGACGCGCGCCCGCGTACCTCCGACTCG
>NQII01000694.1:683502-698241 GCA_002778355.1 Clitarchus hookeri
CGCGCGCGCACCGCCGGCCCTCGCATCGCGTTGTGCGGGGGTTGGAGCGAGTAAGGCGGCAGACCGTGGCGGCCCGTGATGTTATTACCCGAGAGTGGTAGTATCCGGGCGGAGGAGGGGGAGTGTGGTTATGGTTATTCGATAAACCAGCGGCGACACAAGAGGTTCGCAGGCGGTGGACGAGGCCCGTCGACAGGGATGGCAGGGTTGCAGAGGAGTTTGTTCAAGTCTTCTCCAACCCCCCTCCATTCGCTGACGAGGAGTAAAGGAGGAGGAAAAGCAGGTTTGGACGGCGGTTGATTGTGTTTTCGCTTCCGGGACGACAGTAATCCAGTATTCTTCGTCTGGCCGGCGGGCAACCCCGAGTGAAGGCCGGAAACGGAAGAGTAAAGAAGAGTTGGAAGATACGTCTTCAGCGAGCACCTGGATATGAAAGGGGAAGAGAGGAATAATCTGGTGTTCATCGTCGCTGGCCTCTACGATGATGATGAGTATTATTAAGAAGATGTAACACCCCTTCTACAAAAATTATTCGTTTTAGTGTCATAACAAAAGGTTCAGGGTAATTACTGAAGATGTTTCATTACAGAAACATTAGGTTTCATTGTTCTGTGCACAATTTTGTACCAGATCGTTAATAGATTTTCCTTGGTTGTCATTAAAAGGTGCGAATGAATTTATATATGTAATGTGGTATTAAGTTAATTATTGCATAAATATACGTTAGTATTTAATATATAATGTCCATAATGATGGATAAGGTAATTAGTATTGCTTATATTGTCGCATATGCAATGAATCCTTTAAAATTTTAATTAGGAGTAAATAAATAAATAATTGAATATGGTGGATGACGTGGGCTCTTAAGGGCACTGGCGAACTCTGTGGTTGGAGTCATTCTTGTAATTCGCTCCAATAGGTTCAGGCTTCGCACCGCGAATAAACTATTGAAGAGTGACGATTTTACTACATATAACTAAGAAAAACAGCAAAGTGTGATCACAAAATAAAACATCGACATTTTAAAGATTTAAGGCTATATTGATAGTATTTCAAACAGAGTTACGCAAACAAATATCATTTTTAAATGTACAAAGGGGATATATCTCTGGGTCGTAAATTAATTGGTTCTTTTTTTAATTGTTACTGGTGGCGCACTAAGGAAATCAATGTTTACTTAGCATGATAAACACAGTGAATACAAAATTATACAGCAATACTGGATGGAAGTAATTTTTCTTAACTACATTTCTTAAATGTAATACTGATTCAGAGTTGTTATTTACTACAATATAAACACTATTTTTAAAACAATTCTTGGAATATTTTTAAATATTCTCTCGTTTGACAACATTTAATTTAAAACTGGAATTACATATTACCGAGCAGTTGTTCAATTTGGTCGTTATTTGAGAATACTGCCGACAAAGGTCATTATAAATCTTAATAAGTTAATCGTCAAGCATTAGATGAGACCATTTGTTCCGTGATTCTGCGAACAGAAGCGATGCGGAACGATGCGCGTGCCAGTGTCGCAACCTTCCGCACATATCAGACTTCAAATATAGGAATTTTTAGCATAGCTACTAAAAAAAATTGGGGATTTCCCTATGCATTTGACTCTTTCGTGGGCGATTTCTGGAACTCTACTGTGGATGTATGAGAAAAGAATTTACAGTTTACGCTTTCTAACTATATTTAAACACTGATATGGTACATTTGCGAATAATTTCTTAGAGTGGATTGACTAAGGTCGTTAAGGTGCCACCTTCACACTCCGATGCTCCGGTTTCGAGTCCCGGTTAAGCCATGGATAGAAGCAATGAGTAAATGATGACGTGTCTGTGTTAAACTTTCAGCAGCAAGTGAATGAATTATTTTTTGTACGTCAGCCGTTCTCCGATCAGCTGGGAACGTTAAGAATATTTTCTTTTTACTCTAAAACTAAGTGTTACATGAGCCCGCGGAAGGGACGGGAGTTTAGTGCGTCTCAGGGCTAAGCCCCATACGCCTACAAGGAAGGGAGTATCATGCAAGAAGACATGCATCACGGCAAAGAGGGATTGGGCTGCCATGGCCAGATTGTGGCCATGACAACCTCCCTAAGTGTACTTATAGTCAAACTATAGTTAGAAGAGAAAGGGAAAAACCGGCATAGTCCCCGTAAAAACCCTTTCGACAGGAAAGAATTAAAAATGGCTTCATGCATTATNCAAACTATAGTTAGAAGAGAAAGGGAAAAACCGGCATAGTCCCCGTAAAAACCCTTTCGACAGGAAAGAATTAAAAATGGCTTCATGCATTATCATGCTTACAGAAAATGCTACAGGAGACAGAGGATAGGAATCATGCTCTTTATTATGATGGGATGAAAGTGCTAGTAGAGAGGGGGCGGGAACTGTCTTTCGATGGGCGCTGGGTTTAACCAGAGTTATAACGTTAAGAAGATAAGTGTGTTGATATATGTATGTACAGTTAAAGATGCCATTCCTGATATCCAAACTCTAATCGCAAAAGCGGCATATTTTCTTTGTACGTCATGCCAGGCATAAACTGTGGACGGGAGCCTGTTGTTAGTGAAATCAGGCTGAAGAAGTAATCAGGGCACATCGATATCCAACCGCCTTCGCAAAGCCCGCAGTTGCCCAACACGAGCGGCATGCGATGCCCGATATCCAGCAAATACTTCGCCCCGATAACTGCGGTTACCGAGATTTAAAAAGGTGAGGAAGACGTGAAGAAGGATAATTTTTCCAATGGCCGACGGAGCAATCCAGATGACAGAACCATGTCCGGCATGCGCCGTCCGCAACTTTTCTGTCAGTCAGAGTGATCGCGTGCTTTCCGACCTCAGTGGTAAGTGAATGCTGTTACTGAAGTACGATAACAATTTAGACCAGGGTGTGATAGGATTTTAGTGTTTAACTCAGGCTTATTGCCCGGTTCCAGTATAATTTATAATATCTTTCAGAGCTGAGGGGGGGACTGGTCTTAGAGCTAACATAAATAAACTTATTGTATTTCAACACGCATAACACTGTAAAATACATTTAAATCTTCTTATTTGCTGATATATATCACTGGCTTTTATTACTAGAGAATCTAAGTTCTCTTTCTACACTGACGAGCAAAAAAAAAAACCGGTATAGGCGTGCGTATGCAAATAACAGATNGAGAATCTAAGTTCTCTTTCTACACTGACGAGCAAAAAAAAAAACCGGTATAGGCGTGCGTATGCAAATAACAGAGGTATGGAACCAATCAGAGTAACGCGAAGTGGTCGGCAACTAGATCTATTACTGCTGCCGCAATGGCAGGTTATCAAGATTTAAGTGAGTTCGAACGTGGTGTTATAGTCGGCGCACGAGAGATAGGACATAGCATCTCCGAGATTGTGATTACATTTGGATGTTCGCGTACGACCATTTCACGAGTGTACCGTGAATATCGGGAATCCGGTAAAACATCACATCTTCGACATCGCTGCGGCCGTAAAAAGATCGTGAAAGAACGGTACAAATGACGACTGACGAGAATCATTAAAAGTGACAGACGTGTAACCCTTCCTCAAATTAGCCCAGATTGGATTTATGGACTGCCCTGCAGGATTCATGGTGTGTATTGCCTCCTGCATACCTTCAGACATTAGCCGTGTCCATGCAACGTCGTCTTGTGCACTTCTGCGAGCTCTGGATGGTGTCGAAGCCGGGGGGGAGGGGGGAAGCTACACGATATTTACCAGTTTTTTTGGCTCTTCAGTGTATAACTAATTTAAAGCGGTTATAAGGAACCTAAGAGTACTAATTCATAACGACACATACTCTCATACGTAAACTTCATACATGAAAAATATGCTCCCGTTTAATCTGAGAAAGCTATTCGAGACGGCGTGAGAAGGAGCTGTTTACAAACAAAAGAATAATTAACTTTCACGAAGTTACGAGGACTGCTGACGCCTGTGTTGAGCGAGCAGTATTACTCATGTGTAAGATGGCTGAAATTAACATTATTTTGGTAAACTTCTCAGATATTTTTACGCTTTTCTCGAAATAATAAAAATTNGTAAGATGGCTGAAATTAACATTATTTTGGTAAACTTCTCAGATATTTTTACGCTTTTCTCGAAATAATAAAAATTCTGGTTCTCACCAGTGTTCACTATTTAACTAAAGCAATATATTTTCTATTCGCGCATGTTCCGCATCTACTGACTATTAGTAAATAGACTCTTGGTAATTTTACTAAGTACCTAACGATTCACGTTGTTTCAGGACGCCTGCTGGTTCAATAAATTGTTAAGTGGGTCAATAACATCCTTGATTTGTATGTTCTTCTGTGTACATACAACCCTGACGGTAGTTCCAATATTGAAAATTACCTTTACTACTGAATCGGTACACCGTAGGTGGCAATGTGACAAATCGAAGCAACGGTAGCAGACTATAAAACTAAAGAGCAATGAATTTTGGCAATGAGACTTAAAATAAGACAAAAAGAGCACCATTGCTCGTATAACAGACACCTGCACTTTTATAGCAGTAATATAGGGGAACAGGGGGCAAGATGGGGACGCTAAGAAAAAATTTCTCCAGATCATTATAGTTATTGTTATTANTAAGATGGCTGAAATTAACATTATTTTGGTAAACTTCTCAGATATTTTTACGCTTTTCTCGAAATAATAAAAATTTTGGTTCTCACCAGTGTTCATTATTTAACTAAAGCAATATATTTTCTATTCGCGCATGTTCCGCATCTACTGACTATTAGTAAATAGACTCTTGGTAATTTTACTAAGTACCTAAAGATTCACGTTGTTTCAGGACGCCTGCTGGTTCAATAAATTGTTAAGTGGGTCAATAACATCCTTGATTTGTATGTTCTTCTGTGTACATACAACCCTGACGGTAGTTCCAATATTGAAAATTATCTTTACTACTGAATCGGTACACCGTAGGTGGCAATGTGACAAATCGAAGCAACGGTAGTAGACTATAAAACTAAAGAGCAATGAATTTTGGCAGTGAGACTTAAAATAAGACAAAAAGAGCACCATTGCTCGTATAACAGACACCTGCACTTTTATAGCAGTAATATATATATATATATATAAATAACTCCGTGACAATAACTCCCGCAAACCGTATTACAAAGAGCACAAAATGCAAAAAAAAAAAAAAAATTAGTGGTTGATAATGGACTGAGTATTTCCTCCATTCCACCCTTTTCGGAATGAAGTGTAGAAAAGGCACTCATATTTAAAACACTGTAGGTTTCTCTTGTAAACGGTAAACTCATAAATGTCACAAATTATTTGATTTTCAAACTCATTCCACTCTGAGGCATCTTGCCACAAAACATAAGAAGAAGGTTGGTAAAATAATTGCAATTCAACAAATTTTTGAGATAATAAAACTTTAATAATTCCAGATAACATTTCCAGATAGTTTTGAGCAAAAAATATGGATTTTTTCAGTTCCATACTTTCCCTAGAAATACGCAATTTATCACATAGATATTCATACTCATTTGTTACCAGAATATATATTCTTGTTACTGAACTGCAGCAGAATTTTTGGAGAAACTGGAAGTTTTTGTGTATTGCTTCATGCACTGTAGATATAGTTTTCAGTAGAAACGTAAAATTTTTAGAGATTTTAAGTCCAGATTTGGAAGATTGTAAGGTTTCTATTACTATTCTATTTTCCAAAGTATAAAATAATTGTTGAATAATTTCAAATGAATATCATAGAAAATAAAGCGAACCATAATGTGGTTTATTTCTTCTGTACGCAATGATTTCTTCTTTGAATCGTAGAGTGGTGTCACCCAGATTTGACAGTGTCGACGATCCAGTTCGTGTAGCCGGACACTCGGGTGTACACCCCTGGCTTGTCAGTATCGCCTTTTCCTTCTCCCCAGGATACGAGGCCGACAAGGACGGGGTCTGATTCTGCGCCCACCACAACAGGACCTCCTGAGTCGCCCTGGAATGAGGAACATGCACCTGAGTAAAAGTGGCATACATCATAAATTGATGCATAAATAAGTATTCCTTTAGTTGTTTTCATAAGCGCTCTGTCAATGCCTTTCTCACCGACGGCGACCAAGCAGAGCTGCTAAGAGGCAATTATTATGGCACGTTATTGCTCCGGATTGAATTATTTACACGGAGCGTTTGTTCGGCGTTAGCAGCACCGCAGTCGCAGGCAGAAGCTGACTCGTACTAGCAGCAGCGCCGCTCAGGGCCGTTTTATAGTCACGCACTTGGCGGCGTACCGTTCAACCAAATGAGAGCTGTTCACCCATGGCTACAAAAGCAGCAGCGCTACTGCGAACGTGGGGTTGCGGTGGTGTAGCTGTCAGACTACTTGCCTCCCACCCCATGTGAACCGGGCTCGATTCCCGGCGGGGTAGCTCGCAGATTTTCGCATGCGGAAATCGTGCCGGACGATGCCGCTGCTCAGTGGGTTTTCTCGGGAATCTCCAATTTCCCCCGCCCTTGCTTTGAGGCGCTGCTCCATTCTCACCTTGCTTCGCCCTCATCGTCTCTCAAGATCTCGATGCAAGGAGCCGGCCAAATCTCTCCACTCCACTCCACTACAGCTAACGCACGGCTGCAACGCGCTGCGGCGCTGTTCACTGGCGACTACGAGACACAGTAATGTCGCCACTTGTCTAGCTACCGTGTTCGTGTTTGAAATGTATTCGTACACAAAAAAATAGTGCGCGACGATATAAACATATAAAATTGTATCACGAATATAGAATTATCCGGCTATTAGGAATATATACTATTCAGACAACAGCTGCATGGAAACAAAACTCAATGAATGAGTATCGGATGTATTTAAATTTTACCCGAATTTAACTGAAGAGAAAGGGACTAAACAATTCCTATGAATTCATACATGTTATTATTGAATAAAATAATCTGAGTTCGCGGAATTTGTAGGTTGTTGCAATTGAAAATAACTATGTACAAAAATATGATTTATTAAATATGAATATTGCATTGTAAAGTACTCGATAGTTGGATCTGGCAGCAGCTGCAGCCGCGCGACTGTCGCGTGACGTCAGACGGTCGTCGCACGAAAGTAGAGCTGCTCAGCACTTCTGCTGAGTCGCTGATGTGTGTGAAACGAGCTTAACCCTGGCAGGGTGTGTCATATCGCTGTAGAGCACTTATCTTGTACCTCTTGTGTGTTCCATATTACTTACATAATGGCAAAACGTATTTCGGATCTTATTTATGCAGAATATTAGTCAAAATTATCAGTTATCCAGACTTAAAACTTACCAGTTTTGGGATGAACACAATTTTTCAGTTAAGGGTTTGTGGGGAAGTTCGAGAAAGTTTAAGAAAGATTAGCATGAGACATTATTTTAGCTTCGAATGAAAATATTTGGTTTATAATTATTAAATTAAATGTGTAAGGAACACATTTTGCAGTTGTCTTCTAATTTATAAACCACTGAATCATTTACAAATATGCCACTAACACTTTTCCAGCTGAACAGCTGCTAGCACTGAAATGCAAGAAGATTATATAAATTGTAAATTTTGGTAATACGTTACTCACTAATATTCGTTTCGTACACATTCTATCGGATTTCACAATTGGTGAATATAGCTTTGAAAAGTAATTGAACTCGCAAGTGGGGAGAGAGATTGAATATCTTTATATTTCGAGGCATAAACATTCATAAAATAAATGTGAAGTTCTGACGAGAATCCTTTTAACAACAAAGTGAAAATTTCTCCAAACCGGCTTAAAATATTATTCCATGGGTACATTTCGGGTTAAAAAAAAAAATTAAAACAATGGGACACTTTTAAGTTCATCTTTAACCCCGTGATTAAAATAATATGTGCCAACAAACTAGGAATTTACGTTGGTGGTGGATGTGATGACTGAAAATTTACTAAAAAGCACTTCAACTTCCCAAAATATTTTTCTTATGACACAAGAAATCATTTTAAGGCCGACCTTCTGTTGAATTTAAAAGATACAAAGCGGCCTCAGTGACCCCGTTATAAGCAAGCACATTGGTCTAGCACTATGCTGATACATGTTCGTTCACCGTCAAACTGAAGTCCGACATGAAAGTTGGCACAAGTAACCGATGGACGAAGGCTTTTTCTCAGCGTATCTACGTCATTTCGTGCTCTCCCGATTAAATTCCATAGCTTCCCAACGACATGATTTTATTAATGTCATGATTCAAAGACTACACCAGAGTACGAGCCCTGTCGTAGGACATAGGCACCTGTTCATATGTATTATTGTTTTTATTATTACAATTTCACTAAATTATGTACATTTAGTCAAATACGCTAACATCAAATTTGATGAAAATGATATGACTGCCTTGCAAGAACTAGTGAAAATAAATGAAATACTTTAAATGAGCAACAATTAAATTTCCGGCCGGAAGGCCAGTTTCGACGTCAACAGTTTATGCTGCGGTAAACTGAGCACTTTTGAAATCCCTGCTTAAGATCTACTTGTACTCACGTTGCGTATTATTCTATCTTATGTAAAATTAACACTATCTCAGGTCTCATCACTTTATTCATGCGTCAGTCGAGGAAAACTACGAATTTATTAGAAAAGTATGTACATTACAAATCTGCTGGTTATTACACTTAGATCCATTAAAAGATTCATAAAGTGAAAGAAATAATTTAAGTTATTACAAATGTTTACCTAAAAGTTTAAATTCGACGCTAAGCCACGGAACTACTTTCCCTCCATCGCTACCAACTTTGCTGGGCGCATAGCGCTCAGTACACCCGTTAAAAGATATGCAGTTAGGAGAAGTGACATTTCTATAAGGCTAATTTCAAAAGTGCTCACTTTATCGTGAATGATCTTTACACGGGTGGTTTGCCAATCGTCTTGCTGCATCAGAATGAAGGCAAAACTTAATACCCATTGTTACCGAAACCCTGGGTAGTAAACATTCCACATATGAGAAATCTTCAAACCTGCTGGGATTCGAACCCAGGACCTTTGTCGCACACGACACAGGCGCCCTGGCCAATGGACTAAGAACGTGTGGCGGCGAGGTAATTACATCGGCGGTGTCGCTGCCGGCGGACGACGCGCAGAACATCTTGCCCTTGACGAAGACTTTGTCCTTGAGGCGCAGGAGGATGCGCAGCCTTTCGAAGGACGGCTTGGACTCGCACTCTTCGTCGCTCTGCACCAACAGCGTCACGTCCTTCAGATCCTGGCTGTAGCCGCCGTCACTCTCCTGTAAGAGTCTAGCTCAGCTAACTATAGCCCATTCACGGTTATTTTAACTTTCCTAAAGCCCTGTTGAAGTTCTACTTTCAGAATATTCCTGCGCCTCATGCAAAGTCTAGAATACTACACTGAAAGGACAGCACAAGACATTCTTGAGCATTCACTATAATAATGCTTTCAATAATAACTATATATTACTAGGTAATACCAACACACCTATTTCCTACCCGTTTTTATGCAAATTAAATATAAATTATATATTCAAGTTAAAGATAAAATCCATATAATTAAACCACTAATAAAAAACATAAATCACTTACAACCAACCACTATATATGCGGTGATTTTTTTAGGTGTAATTCTAAAAGTGTGAAAAAACCGCGAATAGACATAGCTACAGTACCACTAAGGGTGATTGGACTACAAAACAGAACTTTTATGTATATGTGGTTTCAATTATATCCGTATATTTTTATGTGAGAGAAAAAAATATTAATTATAGAGGGAACCCTCGACTATGTTTATAGATATGAATTGAGAAATATAGTCGGGTTTTTGATATAACTTTTTGAGATGACCCTTGTGCTTTGAGAAATTTGGTTTTAGAATACAAAATCTGTAAATAAGTAATGAAGGATTATGCGAAAATCCAAGATGATGTAGGGGGGTGTGTGACCTGGTGGTTCGGAGCTCTCCCAAAGGTGAAAATATTCTCGAGTAGAGAGTAAGGAAATGGAATATTCAGAAAAAAAATTGCTAGATTAATAATATAGTTGAAGATTGGTAAAACTTTATTTTGCTGTAAAAGTGAATGCCCTCTTTTAGGGTTTTAATGTATAAACTAATGTCTCTTTACGGTGGCCACCGAGCTATTATACTAAAGATCACGTCATATCAATAAATGCTGATATCCTTGGGCGCAAACTACAATTTTAGGTATGCAGGGCCAAACATAAATTTTAGGAAATTTTTTTAGCATTTTAATATTTACTGTCGTATTATTTAATTCAATTTCACACATGAAACACTTAGAAATGTATTGGTGTAATGTTAAGTATAATAAAATATGTGATAAATTTATTTTATTTATAATTGCCATATTTTAAATATTACTTCTCTGTCACTTCATTTCCTCCCATTTTCCTTTTCCCTACATNTTTTATTTATAATTGCCATATTTTAAATATTACTTCTCTGTCACTTCATTTCCTCCCATTTTCCTTTTCCCTACATTTATTTTTCACTCAAAGCTGACCCTTTCCATACAACATTTCTAAACACGTGTCTGGTTGGGACTTATACGCCATAAGCCATTTATAGAGCAATTTATAACGTTTTTAACATTATGCGAAAGCGTTGGTCGGGTAGTTAGTACCCAGGCCTCCAACCACGGCATTACTCGACTTCTTGGGAAGTGATCACGCCCAGGGTTTTGCATGTGGGTGGGTTTTCTTGGGGTATTCCCGCTTCCCCCCACCCATGCATTTTATTGCCGCTTCGCATTGAGGTTTCATTCTACGTCATCCTGCAAGGATGAGGGGCACGTGTGGCTTCCGCGTCTAGAGCCCGTTGCCAGGTGGGCGCTTTAAGGCGTATGTCTGCATGGGTATCAGAACAGAAGCAAACAAAAATTTATGAAGTAAATTTTTTTAAGTTGCTCTCCTAAATGCCGATGATATATAATGAGGGGCTTATTGGGAGACGGTTAACAAAGTATTTTAAACTAACTTATGTCTACATTAAAAAAACGGCACCCAGAATATACCTATAGTAGCAGCTACAAAATACTTTGTGGTGAATTCACCTGCCAGTTTTCCTTTGTGGCAAGCACGANGAATATACCTATAGTAGCAGCTACAAAATACTTTGTGGTGAATTCACCTGCCAGTTTTCCTTTGTGGCAAGCACGGAATTATTTGTATGTCATCAACAAATGGATGTTGACACTAAACAATAATTTTGGATCGCCACAAAATTTTGGCAGAATAACGTTCCTACAAAATAATTTTCTCGGTGCCCTTATAATAAGAAAGGAATAGTAACTGTTAACGTGTTGGTTCATTATTTTATATGAATACAGTCTCCAACACTGTTGGCAAATATTTGCAATGTGTTTCTTTACGTTTCTGTGAGATTTATGATAACTTTGTGTTCTTCATTTTCAAGGACTTGGGTTTTGCTGAGATGCTGAGACTGCGGTCTGCGTTGCTACGGACGTTAAAAACAGGCACATACGTTTGTTAAGGCAAGGATCAATTATTCAGCTGGGTAGTCAATACCACTTATTAACCAATTTTGCAAGGACGTCGCTTCGCGAATTGGGTGTCACCTCATACTGATAAATGGAAGGAATTGTACAATTATCCTGTCCTTACGAAAGATGCAAGGAATTATCGAGAATGTTGGTGAAAAACACATCATGACATTGAGGAACAAGTCAGTATCATAAAAAATTGCCNATTGTACAATTATCCTGTCCTTACGAAAGATGCAAGGAATTATCGAGAATGTTGGTGAAAAACACATCATGACATTGAGGAACAAGTCAGTATCATAAAAAATTGCCCCACAAATTATTGCTACTTCAACAAACGAAAGAGTGTACGAATAAATTCACGTGATAATTCACAATAAGNTATTTCCTACCCGTTTTTATGCAAATTAAATATAAATTATATATTCAAGTTAAAGATAAAATCCATATAATTAAACCACTAATAAAAAACATAAATCACTTACAACCAACCACTATATATGCGGTGATTTTTTAAAGGTGTAATTCTAAAAGTGTGAAAAAACCGCGAATAGACATAGCTACAGTACCACTAAGGGTGATTGGACTACAAAACAGAACTTTTATGTATACACGNTGGACTACAAAACAGAACTTTTATGTATACGTGGTTTCAATTATATCCGTATATTTTTATGTGAGAGAAAAAAATATTAATTATAGAGGGAACCCTCGACTATGTTTATAGATATGAATTGAGAAATATAGTCGGGTTTTTAATATAACACTTTGAGTTGACCCTTGTGCTTTGAGAAGTTTGGTTTTAGAATACAAAATCTGTAAATAAGTAATGAAGGATTATGCGTAAATCCAAGATGATGTAGGGGGGTGTGTGACCTGGTGGTTCGGAGCTCTCCCAAAGGTGAAAATATTCTCGAGTAAAGAGTAAGGAAAAGGAAAATTCAGAAAAAAAATTGCTAGATTAATAATATAGTTGAAGATTGGTAAAACTTTATTTTGCTGTAAAAGTGAATGCCCTCTTTTAGGGTTTTAATGTATAAACTAATGTCTCTTTACGGTGGCCACCGAGCTAGTATACTAAAGATCACGTCATATCAATAAATGCTGATATCCTTGGGCGCAAACTAGAATTTTGGGTATGCAGGGCCAAACATTAATTTTAGGAAAAATTTGTAGAATTTTAATATTTATTGTCGTATTATTTAATCCAATTTCACACATGAAACACTTAGCAATGTATTGGTGTTATGTTAAGTATAATAAAATATGTGATAAATTTATTTTATTTATAATTGCCATATTTTAAATATTACTTCTCTGTCACTTCATTTCCTCCCATTTTCCTTTTCCCTACATTTATTTTTCACTCAAAGCTGACCCTTTCCATACAACATTTCTAAACACGTGTCTGGTTGGGACTTATACGCCATAAGCCATTTATAGAGCAATTTATAACGTTTTTAACATTATGCGAAAGCGTTGGTCGGGTAGTTAGTACCCAGGCCTCCAACCACGGCATTACTCGACTTCTTGGGAAGTGATCACGCCCAGGGTTTTGCATGTGGGTGGGTTTTCTTGGGGTATTCCCGCTTCCCCCCACCCATGCATTTTATTGCCGCTTCGCATTGAGGTTTCATTCTACGTCATCCTGCAAGGATGAGGGGCACGTGTGGCTTCCGCGTCTAGAGCCCGTTGCCAGGTGGGCGCTTTAAGGCGTATGTCTGCATGGGTATCAGAACAGAAGCAAACTAAAATTTATGAATTAAATTTTTTTAAGTTGCTCTCCTAAATGCCGATGATATATAATGAGGGGCTTATTGGGAGACGGTTAACAAAGTATTTTAAACTAACTTATGTCTACATTAAAAAAACGGCACCCAGAATATACCTATAGTAGCAGCTACAAAATACTTTGTGGTGAATTCACCTGCCAGTTTTCCTTTGTGGCAAGCACGAAATTATTTGTATGTCAACAACAAATGGATGTTGACACTAAACAATAATTTTGGATGGCCACAAAATTTTGGCAGAATAACGTTCCTACAAAATAATTTTCTCCGTGCCCTTATAATAAGAAAGGAATAGTAACTGTTAACGTGTTGGTTCATTATTTTATGTAAATATAGTCTCCAACACTGTTGGCAAATATTTACAATGTGTTTCTTTACGCTTCTGTGAGATTTATGATAACTTTGTGTTCTTCATTTTCAAGGACTTGGGTTTTGCTGAGAAGCTGAGACTGCGGTCTGCGTTGCTACGGACGTTAAAAACAGGCACATACGTTTGTTAAGGCAAGGATCAATTATTCAGCTGGGTAGTCAATACCACTTATTAACCAATTTTGCAAGGACGTCGCTTCGCGAATTGGGTGTCACCTCATACTGATAAATGGAAGGACTTGTACAATTATCCTGTCCTTACGAAAGATGCAAGGGATTATCGAGAATGTTGGTGAAAAACACATCATGACATTGAGGAACAAGTCAGTATCATAAAGAATTGCCCCACAAATTATTGCTACTTCAACAAACGAAAGAGTGTACGAATAAATTCACGTGATAATTCACAATAAGNAATTGCCCCACAAATTATTGCTACTTCAACAAACGAAAGAGTGTACGAATAAATTCACGTGATAATTCACAATAAGTTAAATAGTTTATAATCAAAACCATGGTAAAAAGTTATTTTCTTATTTTTTTTAGTTAGGTGGTTGTCCTGAAATAAATGGCTGAATTGCACGCTGCCTGCAATGAAATTTCCCTGCCACTTATTGTACCGGACCAATGGGACTGTGAGTAATATCTCTAAAATGCCACAATAACAGGATAGCTGCAGACGCACAAGGACGTGTGTGTAACATGTTGGCGTGTTCTGATTTGCTGGCCATTTTACTGCATCAAATCTAACTTGAACTTAATAGAATTTCAGAACGGAGAGTGTGACACTCGTTTAAAAAAAAATTAGGGACTGCGATTAGAGAAACCTTTATGAAGAAGGAAGAGTTCCGCAGATCAGAGTGAATAAAGACCNAAAAAAATTAGGGACTGCGATCAGAGAAACCTTTATGAAGAAGGAAGAGTTCCGCAGATCAGAGTGAATAAAGACTCTTTAAATACGTGCATGGAGAAATTCATGCACCGCCTTCAGGGAGCTTGTCCGACTGCCCAGAGATTCTAGCATAACGATTTCCGATTATCTACAGCAAATACTGAAAAAAAAAAAAAAAAA
>NQII01000694.1:701104-711619 GCA_002778355.1 Clitarchus hookeri
AAAAAACATTCCTCTGGGATTAGGTGGCGCTCAAAACAGAATGCGACCAAAGACCAGATGGATAACATGAAAACTAAAGGTCATCATGACAAAAATATTGCAAACCGAAGCATTTGCACATTCTTTAAATATTAAATACCTTCGCACAACGAAAAATAAACTTTGGCATTGTTACAAATTAACTAATTATCGCATCTCTTCTTATAGAAAACTGATGAAACTACTTTATTTGGAACACCAAACGAATATTAAACTCTTTACAAGCAAACATTTTTAAAAGCATTCAGCAGCAAAATTATGCAAGTTAACTAATCATGTCTGGGTGTATAAGTCGTTTTAAGTTATATTCATAAAATTTGTTGTCTGTATTTCATTTAAACACAAATCAAAACCAGTTGAGAAGACCTCATCATAAGTTAATAGTCTGCTCACAACCATACGATATATGATCACGTCAGTCCAAGATCCCTCAATTCTTTAGAGTATTTCAATGGAACCACTACAGGCCCTCCTTCACAATATTAACGAATAGGGCCATGGAAGACCTGTAATTTCAGTGGGCAAAGCTATAGTCGGCTCACTGTTACTTCCAACTTTTTTTGAAGCCCTGCTAAAGTTCTGCTTCCAGGATATTTCTCCACCTCAAGCAAACAAAGCTTAACCGAGTTTAGAAAATTACACCACAGGGACAATGCACCACATTCGTGCACACTCAGTTTCATAATGTTTTGCTTAGGAACTATTTCTCCCTACGCTTTACCAACACACCTATCTTATCCCTGTTTTTAATCGTATTATTTATAAATAACATATAGTAATGTATAGATGAAATATATAAGTAAAAGTTCAATGTAAGCTAAAATACTTATTTTAAACACAAGTATAGACCGTTGATGAAATATGGCATATTTAGTAAACAACCAATCCCGTCATACATGGGTTGATTTTTCAAAGGTTTGATATAACAAAAGTGCGAAATAACCGAGGATAATCTAAGGGTATTGTACTTGGCAATATTCTTATTCATAGTGAGTTCTGCTTTTCAGAACATCATTGTCTGAACAAGGATTTAAATGATTTCTCATGTGTTATATAAGGTGTAACAGCGCTCGTTATAGTCGTCATTTCATTGCGAGAAACAAGTGAGTCAAAAATTAAATGTGTCCTCATGCTGCCATTAGAATATGACGTCTAGAAATAAGGCGAGTTACGTGTGAGATAAGTAAGCGAGATTAACGAAGCGAACAGACCTTGAGGAGGGCGATGTCGTCGCTGAAGACGGACTGTCCGTAAGCAGGGTGTGCAACGACCTTGGCGACGGGGTGCTCCGTCCCTCCAGACTCCTTCACCACTGTGCCGGACCTCAACTTCAAGGTCGCGGCGCTGGATTCCTCCCTGCCGGCACCCAAGCACAATATTCATTGCATCCGCTCGAAAGAAAGTATTGGCGAACTAGGTTCTTGCGGATAACATACATATGGTTGCCACATGTCATAAAGCCTGGAAAACCGGGGAATGGCAGGGAGTTTGAAAAATGTCAGGAAAATTAGGGAAATATCAGTTAACTTCGAACACAGAAGTTAGATGTCAGGGAATTCTGTGATATGCAAGCTGTTTTATAATTAGTAATGCACCTCTGTGAGTAGAATGGGAAAATTATTTTTCAAAGTAGTGTGCCGCAGAGTTCGTGGTTTTCTTTTACCTGCAAGATTTGTCTGTACATGATCACTTCGGTTGCATAACTGGCTGCCTGTTGCCACATGGTTGGCTGGTGGCTTGATGTAACACGCTTATGGCGCAGTTACATGATTGTCTAGCCGTATAGATAGTCCTGTTTAAGGTAAAAAAATTAGATAAATTCTAATTTTTTATAAAAAAAAATTTGGGAGAATTTTTCTTGCCTATAGATTAGGGAAATGTCAGGCAATTTTCAAATGAAAAAGTGGCAACCCTGCAAACGCCGGGCCTCCTCGGCAAGGATATCCGTATTTTACCACCTAATAGGAAGTTGAGTGTCCAGAACTTGTTAACTGCCATTTTTTTCGGTATGTAAGTCTTACCGTCAGCAAAATTCCAGTACTTATGTGGAGGAGAGTAAAAATATCGGGACTCTTAATTCTAACGCACTCCACTTTTAAATTAAACACATACAAATGAACACATACAGTGAAAATAAAATTACACTGATATTGCATTAAACAGTATTCCGATGAAATAAATATATAATGAATATCACACACAAATACATTAAGATTAAACAAATTGTTTTTTGACTGTTTTCACAGGGTCGAAATTTTTCGGCAATATCCAGTAATTGAAAAATCCATAACATTTATTTAATATGTTAAAACTTTACAGTGAAGCTGGAACTGAATCCAAGTTGAAAGATAAAAGTTTCATCATTATTTGCCATTTTCTTTTAAATGTCTAATCTAAAGAATTGATGCGATATATAAGCGGACAAAAACAGAAAGGTTACAGCAAAGTAATTCACTGAGCTACAATGGGGGGCAAATTTTCAGAATTATTTTTTATTATCATTTGTGGAGTAGAGGTTAAAAAATACGACAATACTTCAGTCATAAAACCCATGTCCGGAAATGGACAAATACGACGTATGACATCGTCAGAATTGTGACAGGCAGTCCCTGGCAACAGGCAATCGAAGGCATGCACGGACATTGTTAGTTATAGGCAGTACAGCAGAGTTGCGCGTATTGCGAATGTTCGTGCATATATATTCTTATATTTTAAAGCGTGTTTTGTGTCCGATTATAAGGAACTGCTTCACATGAATGGACGTCAGACGTTCAAATGTTGTACGGCGCAAGCAGCGGAAAATACATAACTGCAAGATGTATAGTAAATTTGTGTATACTTCTACTTTTAAAATAGAAAATAGCATAAATAAATATGTATGATTTACGTAGCGCCTCTGCAAAGCCTAAAAGTGCTGCAACCAACACGGCTTTCTCATTCTAGTTGTTGCCGTATGATAGGGGGTTTTCGACGCACTCTTGATTCTGATTGCTTATATGTCAGAAGTAGGAATATTAATGGGATTTTATATTTTTCTTTCCCTCTACCAGCTCTTGAGCCTGAACACTGTACTTAAAAACAAGGGTCCTTCGTCGCCGAGGCTTTCAAGTGGGGCTCGGACTGCGAGACTCCGTATTCCATTCCCGTTTAAGCTATGTACGTGTGTGCGATTATGTATTTTAACTTAACTTGATATGATTTCACCCACTTGCCACATTAACCTTCCTATTAACAAGCAATGATGTTGGATCATCCGGTAGTTCATAAAAACCTTTTGCCTTTATGCAAATATAACAAAAGGAACTGCAACATTTATATTAAAATATAGGACAAAAATACTTTAGTTTACGGTAAACGCAGTTCATTAATATATGAGGATACTTTTTTTCCCCTTTTTTTTTCTTCCGAAAATATGTTTTTGCGAGGTCATAGACAGCAAAACTTGGAAAAGCCAACAATATATCCTCATTTATCAAACGTCAGGAATAGAAAATATATTTTATGGTGAGTTTTTGCATGCCAATTCTATACATATATGTTTCCAGCGAATTACATATTTATGGCTGCAAATGTATGGTTCATGCAGACACATTAAGNCAATTCTATACATATATGTTTCCAGCGAATTACATATTTATGGCTGCAAATGTATGGTTCATGCAGACACATTAAGCCAGCCTTCCACGCTCATCATTTCCGTAGCAGTTTCCTTACCCATTTCCTGCATTTCTGCTCACGTTTAAGCTAGAATTCCGCCCCCTCCGGAGGGGTATGGCTCCAGGTATAACATTTTTCGTGTCCATGAACATGCCCAAAACGGTAATATAACGTATTCTTAATTTTTGATAAACCCACGGATCTGCGGCAGACAATGTGACGGACAACCCAGTAACAACCTTAAGCCGTACATGTTCGATTAAGGAAAGATTAGGGAGTCTGTAAAACGTATTTTTGTACAAAACGAAACTTCTTGTAAGTGCATCTAAAGGGAAGAATTTAAAATAACTCACACGGTTATAATAAAACAATAAATACAACTTTTAAGAGTCGGGTAACGTAAACTTTTGTTTGTTTTATGAGATAAATTATTGTTGTTTATAACAGTTTTATATTCTTGTTAGGAAACATTTGTTTCTAGAATCCATTTGTGTAAAAGCAATAATGTGCAAGTATCTGCATGATAATGTCGACTGGTTGTGGTTGTTTGCTAATCAAATCGATTGGTTTTAAATTATGTATGTATTTTAAGCTGTGTAACATAAGTAATTTTAAGAGAGACGCATAAAAGCCTTAGTTTTATTATTGTGATATTTTGTATTCTTTTGGCCTTCTAACTGTAAAAGCTTGTGTAATTACGGAAAACACAAAATTGGTTAATATGCTTGTTAGAACAAAATGTTTCAATAATTTGGTTATGTTTTAAGAGTGGCGTAAATGTCTTTCGTAAAAACGATATAATTACCTTGCTTTATTTACAAAAGTAGTGCTGTTACTCATACAATTTCCCATGCAATAATAGTACTCGTACTCAGAAACCTAAAAAAATTAAATATTTAAGGAAAAAAAAAACCACATTCGTAATTTTTTGTATGCATCACAATGGGCCTACAAATGATATTTGATTGCATTTTTACCCTTGCCAACTGCGGACTGTCTGCCATTTGCCAGTTGTTTTGCTTTTCCTTTACAATTTTCTATTAACACTTAGGTAGCGTGTACGTATGAATTGACGCAATCTTTCTTCTCTTCTTCTATAGAAACTTTCAGGCCTCCTGTTTTGCCCATGGATTNTGTACGTATGAATTGACGCAATCTTTCTTCTCTTCTTCTATAGAAACTTTCAGGCCTCCTGTTTTGCCCATGGATTTAACAGAAGATAGCAAAAATGAGGTATCATATAAGACCGGCTTTAGTAACTTGTGGAAAATTTCTGTACGTACTATTTTGATAAAAATATTTTAAGAAGTTCGCTGAAACGTAGAAACGTAGCATTAACTATAGGTTGTTGGTGACATACATTTGTTCATTGCATACAGACATTCATTTCAATATATAGTAAAAATTGCCGCACTTAGAAGAAGACGTCGAAGTGGATTGAAACTTGTAACAGACAAAGGAATGTGTGATACAAATAACTTATTACAGCGTTATTTATATAGTTTTGTATGGGACAGAGTTTATTGACGTTCCCCAGTGTTTTTCCTGAAGACTTATTAGGGGACGGCTTACAAACTAACTTATGAGCTAAGTTAATCTAACACTCATGCCTTACCTGGGATTCGAACATAGAATCTCCTGCACCACATACTTGCGGTGCACCAGTCGACTGCGCTACAGCAGATCGGTNACCTGGGATTCGAACATAGAATCTCCTGCACCACATACTTGCGGTGCACCAGTCGACTGCGCTACAGCAGATCGGTTACAGCGTCAAGACAAATCGGCCGTTTATACGGCAAAAAAACTGATGTTTCAATAGAATCTTTGGTATTTAGTTGCACAACTTTTATCTTGTATACATGTGACGAAACGATNACCTGGGATTCGAACATAGAATCTCCTGCACCACATACTTGCGGTGCACCAGTCGACTGCGCTACAGCAGATCGGCTACAGCGTCAAGACAAATCGGCCGTTTATACGGCAAAAAACTGATGTTTCAATAGAATCTTTGGTATTTAGTTGCACAACTTTTATCTTGTATACATGTGACGAAACGGTNAAAAAACTGATGTTTCAATAGAATCTTTGGTATTTAGTTGCACAACTTTTATCTTGTATACATGTGACGAAACGGTCCAGTATGGGGTCATAGATTCGCCAAATGCTGTTCTGTAGAATATCATTACATAACTGTTGCAACTGCAACTCCAGATACTTTAAACTCGTTGAAGACTGAAGCTGCCGTCCTACCTGACTTCAAACATGTTCTGTAGGTGATAAGGCTGGATATCGCGCTGGCCAAGGAAGGATATCGACAGAATGCTTGAGGTGCACCCTGAAGGGTAGAACATAAGCCAGCAGAACNATCGCGCTGGCCAAGGAAGGATATCGACAGAATGCTTGAGGTGCACCCTGAAGGGTAGAACATAAGCCAGCAGAATATACTCAAAGCACCAAAGTTTTCTCTGTGTTTCCTTGAGATCCGCCAGGGAAGACCAACATTCACAACAAATTGCTGCACACGCCATGACGCATTCAGTTTTGGCGATGCGTCGCAAAATGAACTCCGAAGTTGTACGCTGCCCCGTTGCCTTACTGTTCTTGAGTACAGCTGTTACCCGTATCCAGACGATATCTGGATTAGTCACTGAAGACTCTGCATCGCAATTCCTTAGACGTGAATGTCATCCGATTACAACGAAAAAGCAAATGCACTCGCTGTTGTCGATGTGTCAATGGAGGAAAGAGTAGGGGACGTTGAGTAAGCCAATCTTCACATGCAAGTCGCCATCCAGTAGTGCAGTAGACAACACAGGTGTCTAGTAGCGACGCTTCATCTCTCTGGATGGTGGAAAGAGACACTGCTGTTTGAAATCACACTAGTCTGAAGATGGAATGTTCCCTTCTTCTGGTGGCAATTCCGAGTCGCCCAGAGCCTTACTGGCGTGTGTTCTTTAATGTTCCAACTACTCCCAACAGTCACACATTTCAGTTGCAGGTGATTAGGTCGCGGAAAATTCGACGGAACTACTAGTTTACGTTCAGAGTTACAAAGATTCGTCTTCTATCAACGTCTGTGTTTTTGTATCTGTGTCGAATACGTCGCCGAGGCAAGCTAGCTGCTGATGGAATTTCACTTTATACGGCTTCGTCCTCTGTCTTTATCGTTCCCAGTGTTGAAGTGGTGTTAGCCCCCCTACTTCCCCCAACTCGGTGACAGTTATATGCAACCTATCGTAATCAGAATTAAATATCTTACAATATTAACCATGATTGTTTTGCATACAAATTTTTACCTCTTGGGTATAATTTGTTTTGGGAGCTGATATTTCATGGCAATGAGTTTATATCATATGCCCAATTACCTTTCTCTTAAGGTCATCGGAAATCTTTTCTACTGACACTAAACTCTGAATACCGACAGTTTATCGGTGTTGGACCCCAAAATATAAACTACTTTATAATTGTACCAAACATTGTTCAACTCGTACGCATTGTATATGAAGACATTCCCCTAAAATAAAATTTTTTACAATTTATATATATTTTTTTAAGTTGATCTCAAATACAAAGTTGTCATGTTTTGTTGCTGCCATAATAACAAACACTTCCTTAGTTATGGAGATGAAAAGATTAACAACATAAATTAATTCCGGGGGCTTCTGCTTGACATATATGTAATCACCAAGTAACCATTCATAAATTTTAAAGAAAACCTTAAGTAATGCAAACATTTCTTTAAATTTAATATTTTTCTACGCATATATGGTTTTTTATTTGGTGATTACATATGTGACACACGGTAGCCCTTATAATTCGTTTACTTATTTTTTATTTATGTACTATTTATTAAAATTTTCTTTTAATGGCTGCAACGAAACAAAAAAATTTTGTATTTGATATCAAATTATTCAAAAAATATAAAGCGTTTTTTTTATTGTAGGAAATAATAATTACATACAATTCGTAGTGCGTACAAGGTGAAAAAGATTGGTATAAATATAAAAAAATTAATTTTTTGTGGTCCAACAACCTTAAGTTATAGTTATACTTCCGTACATTTATGTGGTGGGAAGCGTGGCGGACATATAGATTGTGAAATTATTTTCTCGGGGTACTGCTCATTCCTCCCCGGATAAAACTCCATCTTATATTTCACCTTAGTAGCTATAAAATGCCGGTTCTAAAACACTTGGCGCTGGCGCCGGGAACAGGGAGCCGGCATGCATCTCCCGCGGGAGCAGATGACGTCACCGTGACTCGCGGGCAAGGCGGGCAGCGCTACGCAAGGCGCTCGTCTCTACACGATACTTTCAAAATGCGATCATCTCTGATTGGCTGCGCAAGACTTTCACAATGTTTTTAAAAAAAATTTGGAAAACTTTTTATTTTAAAATTTTAAATTTTTTTTTAATTTGTAAATTTTTTTAAACTTATTATCTACGTGAGGCTCTCGAAACTGACAAGATAGTACCGTTAATATTAGCTGAAGAATGTTTGTGTTCATTGCCTCCCTAGCATACAACTTCTCACAGCATATAATCATAGTCTAATTTCCGAATCAGATATAGTCACCAACACATATGAATCACTCCGGCAACGAAAATTATCACGGAGTCATTTGTCATGCAAAAGCCCCAGGAATTAATTTATCTTGTAAATTTTTTCATCTCAGGTAGTTTTTGTTATTATGGCTGCAACAAATGAAGAATTTTGTATTTGAGATCAACTTATAAAAAATATGTTAAGTGTAAAAAAAAATTATTTGAGGAAACTGTCTTCATATACAATGTGTTCGAGTTGAACAATGTTTGGTACAATTATAAAGTAGTATATATTTTGGGGTCCAACACCGTTAAACTGTCGGTATTCAGAGTTTACTGGCAGTAGAAAAGATTTCCGATGACCTTAAGCCACAGTAAATACACTGTGCATCTCTTTTTGCAGAAAATTTTTCAATACATTAAGTCAATCAATGATAATATTACATCTATATACGTCTTCCGCGATAATTGCGTGGCTCAATTCAAGAATCGGTATGTAATAGCAAGCATGAATGCACTCAAAACAGAACACGGATTCACTCACCTCGAATGGAACTTTTTTGCTGCCTCACATGGCATAAGTGCAGTCGATGGAATCAGGGGAAGTGTCAAAAGATCAGTGTGGATCGCTGTTAAGTCCCGGAGAGCTATCGTTAACAGTGACCAAGAATTCTATGAACTGGCACGCAGTCTCTCTACAAACATTTTCTTTATGTTCGTATCAAAAGAACAAGTTGAAGAGGGGAATGCCATGTTAGATTATAAATGGGAAGGGCTGAAAAATATACCAGGCATTCAATCAAAACATTTGTTCCAATCTAAAGACGGCAACAGCATTTCTGTGGCGCGAACCTCTAAGTCTCATCTCAAGAGCACGTTGGTTTTGAAAATTGCCACCGAAACCGAAAGTGATTGGGACGATGAAGATTTGGAACCTCTTTCACGTTCGGTACACAAAGAAACTCCTGATGTATCTTTGCCTTCAGTATCGGATCAGAGAAAATCCTTCATATCATGTAGGACAAAATTGCGCGTTTCCGATCTTTACAGTAACTCAGATGATGAATCTTTATGTGATGAATCTTTGACAATGTCTCTTGAACCTTCGAAGTTACCAGTAGAAGCATGCCCTGAAACTGGTGCTTTAATTTCTGCTTCATCAAAAGATATTTGCGCTGGTTTGTACGTGCTCGTACAGCTACTCTGCAAGTCCGGCAAAAAGGTTACACAATATCTCTATGTGGGGGTGTGCCAGAGCGATGTAGATGAAGATGGAGAAGTTAGAGTACAATTTCTGAAGAGAATTGATTGCAAACGTTTCATTGAAATCTTGAATGACATAGCAGACGCTCAATTTGAAGACATTATCACAAAATTGGAAGCGCCAGAGAAAAAGATTGATGGCAATAATATATTTATAGAATTTTCGGCGAATATTGAAATATTTGAAAATAAATAATTAACTGAAATAAAAAAGAAGTGTACTAATTAGTAATATACATTTTTGGTCTCTTATTTTGTTCATATTATGCTTATAATGACGTTTATATTCACTTAAGTAAGACGCGTTGCAACCGCGATAATTTGACGTTGCACCCGCGATTGCTTCAAAAGTGAATAATTAATTGTTTATTTTGGGTTTCTATATTTTTTTTTATTACTTTGGTCAATAGATTTATTGTCTTTCATAATATGAAGGCATAATACAATTAAGGTTTCACAAGTAACATACATTTGTGTTTTTGTACTATGATGTGGAAAGGTGAGCCAATTTTGTTGCACCCGCGATAGCACTTTAAACCTTCCTCGTGATTATTTATATATTTCATTTAAATTCTTATAAACAAATCAAACGAGAACAGGTTTTGTTCTCTTTCAAATATGGCCTTTCAAATAATAATTTCATTAAAAATGTTTATTATTTTAATTGTAAGAAACTATAAATGCGTCTAAATGTTGCACCCGCGATAATGGAATCGCCCTAAAGTGAATTCAAATCCAGATATACAAAAAAAGATTCAAGATATGATAATTTGCTTCCACACACACACAGCTATTCTGAGCCCCATGTTGATATACGTGGTTATTCCAGCGTGCGTTAAGATAAGCAGTTCCTCTTAATGTAATTGGGCTCAGTGGCGCAAGGTGGCATACGCACCAGAGGTCAGAGCTGTATGTGTGCTCCTACGGGACGGAGGCATTGCATCTAGCACGCCACGCAAACGAACCCAGGCATCCCCACGACTCTCTCCCTCGACATGCACGTCGT
>NQII01000695.1:0-25811 GCA_002778355.1 Clitarchus hookeri
CCTGGATTTTGTTATAAATTTGATGCCCCACCTAATGAGCGCTAGTGGTGTTTGCAGGTGTCTGCGACTTCTTCCCCCCCCTTCTTCTTCGCTCAACTGGGAAGCCGGAATCGTCTTGACAGGGTTGGAACTAGGGACAGGACGGGCTGTTTTGGGCAGTTCAATGTGGCCCGTTTTACACGTGGGAGGTGCTGGCCTGGTTTGTGTGCGTGTAGGCGCATAACTTGGTGCTAAATATAGTCGTCGAACCACCCGTTCAGAAGCTTAAGGCTGTCCGACAGTGACTGTTCTCTTGNTAGGGTGTGCGACAGTGACTGCTCTCTTAAGTGGCGTGGGTTGCAGGTGAGAGGTAGCTCATTGAGTGTGCCACAGCAAGTCGTAGAGTAAGCTGCGGTTTCCAATCGACGTTCTGGTTGCAGTTGCCTTCTGGCGTGCAGCTTCTTCCAGCTTCCAGGCGTACACCTGGTCAAACCCCTGGCGTTCCCCAACTACACGTCCCACCTGGACTGGCCCCTGCTTCGCCACCTTGTCTCGTCCAGCTACGTGGCGAGGCAAACGGGGTAGTAGTGAAGAGAGGAGGTAGTTGGTGTTCCTTAGAAGTGGGCACGATCTGAAGGCCTCTGGTGTAGGCAGGTGTAAGAGTTAGGTAGGCCGGACTGCTGGCCTCCAGCAAGTGACTTGGTGGGTTGGAAGTCGCTGGCAGACCCAAGCACTTGACTGCAGATATCAACAGCAGGGTAGGGGCGACCGCTTTCGTGTTACGCTGGAAGGTGGGAAGTCTCCATAGATCCACGTATCTCGTAGAGTCGGAGCTCCCTGTTGGGGGTGGCTGTTGCCCCCTCCCCCATCACAATCACTCCAGCGAGTGGATTAGCTGGGCGGAAGTCGCTGGCAGACCTAAGCACCCACAGAAAGGTTAACCAGTCTTATGAGTCACCGCTCCTAAGATACGTGTCTACCAATGTACAACAAAGTGGCTGAGTGATAACTTGACCAGCTTGGTTTAAGTCTGTTTATTGTAAAGACAACAACACATGTAACCCAGTGCCTGAAGGGACAACCTAAGTTCCCAACCAAGGTGTGATTACTAGACATGATAGAGTGTTGCGACCATAGGATAGGGGGGAGAGGAGAGGAGGGTAAACCCAATCATGAGGTAACTGACTCGTTACAGCTGTAGGCGTGGCTAGCAAGGTAGGCGTGACGTGAGGCAGCTGGTGGTATAGTCCGTAGACGTAGATAGCAGGCTTGAAGCAAACTAATACTTATGGTGCAGGCAGAGATTCATCTAGCAACTGCATGGTGGTGTCAGAATGCGTCAGTAGAATAATTTAGTATGATTTGGCGCAATGGGACCTGGGGCTAGAGCTGTTCAATCTCTGTCATTCTGCTCGCCCAGCGGCCATATTGCCCGCCATGTTAGATGCCTGTGCACTTGACATTTGACCTTGACCCGGTGACATTAAACCTTGAAAACCCCAAAAATATAAAAAAATTCCAAATAAATTATAAAACAATTATTATTAAAAAATTAAATAAATATTATTAAAATTTATTTAAAAAGTATTATTAAAACATTTATTATTAAAATTAATGTAATAAAATAAAAAAAATTATTATTAAAAATTATTTTTAAAAACTTATAATTTCAGAGGCCACCCAAGGACCATGCCCAGCAGACGACTGAACCCCCTCCAATCAATCACATTGTCTTAAACATTCCCCTCCTCCCTTCCCATATTCAATCTGTNACCCTCCTCCCTTACCATACTCAATCTGTCGTCTACAGTCATTTCGTTTTTGTTTCGTTTGTCATATGTAGATACATTACTGGAGGATGCCATCTTCTCCATCAATGTGTGTGACCTTAACATTTGACCTTTACCCAGTAACATGAAAAACACAAAACCGTAAAAAATTCCGAAACCATATAGAAACTTTGTAAAACTTATTAAAATTATTTATAAAATTTCATTTCAATATTTTTTTAAAAACAAATGAAATTAAAATTTTAAATGTTTGGGCTCAGAGGATATGTGGGACCAGAGCCAAACAGTCATCATGTTATGACGTCACTATCCACTGTATGGGATCCAAGTGGCATTGACCTTGACCCCATACCCATGACCTTGAAACGAAAAATCGCCAAATTCTAAAACAAAATCACGAAAATGTTTAAAAACTTCAAAAATTTAAAAGATTTATTAAAATTTTTTTTAAAAATATTATTCAAAATATTAAAAAAATAATAATTTTTAATACTTACATTTCCATTGGTTTCCCCAGCACTACATCCAGTAGACGACTGACCCCCAACACTTGTTATTAGCTGTTTAGTCGGCAGACCTCCACCCCCACCCCCTTACCTTTGCTTATTCCATCGTATGCAGCCATATTGTTTTATTAGTTTGTCATTTGTTTTCAGTTTTAACACCTAGGGGGTGCTAGTGGGTTAATTAACAATTTCATTTTGATTTTTGTTTTTTTGTTTTTCATTTGTTTACATTGCTGTAGTATGTCTCTCTCATATGCTCAACACACCATCTTGGATTTCATACGTTTTCTTTTCATCACCTAGGTGATGCTAGTGTATTAATTATCATTTCCGCCGCCAGAGGAACTGTCAGTCTCTCTCAGGGAGTGCGCACGAATGCAGTGCGCTGTCCCTTTTGTCTAATTTTCTACACTTAATAAAGTTTTTTGCTTAAGGCATAGGAATATCCTGAAAGTGGAACTTGAGCAGGGCTTCAGAAAAGTTGGAAACTACTGTAAATTGACTTTAAAACCACAGACTAAGCTTTAGAATATTGCAAATATTACTCCATCTGTAACCCGCAATGAACTCCTGGATGTGTGTATAGACACATTTTGTACAAGAAAATTTATAAAAACACATAACAAAATTTTAACACACCATAACAAAGCCAAGAATGTTTGTTTTTTGCCACTCGCGTTATTTGTAGGCTCGTAACAGTGTTGTACGAACTCGCTTATATCTGATGACTGAAAGTTAACATAAATTCCAATACCTAAGTGATATAACATGTATTAAGGGTTGCCTGTTCAAAGTCATACACGCTGCAATTTTTTGTGTAACACCGTTACCTCTCCGCTCGTCGACACGCTAAAGTCATACGTCTCGGGGTTCCAAAGGGGTGTAGCGAGGACGGTTTGCTGTGTTGCTACACCACCGCCGGCCGATAGCTGTGTATAGAACTAGTGCAGCATGTGCTCGTGGTACTTGCAGTTTTTCTTTCGAGAAAAAATCTATTGTGGTCTTTGCCGTGCATGTTTCCAATCCGTACTCTCACAAATGTAGTACTTGAGAGCGCAGAGAATTATTACACTGTAAAAAATATTGTTACAATTTCTTAGTCAGCTGGATTAGCCAGGTTCTTTAAGGGACGTAGGTTCTTAATTAATAAAAGAGTTAATACAAATTTCCTAATTTAATTACAAACACTACAAAAAAATACTCCTGACTTAATATCTCACAATAAANCTGACTTAATACCTCACAATAAATGGGTATCCGTAGCTATTTACTATTAATCAATTTAATCTTTACGATATTACAATCATCTCAAATAAATTAATACAATCAAAAAACTAAAACCAGTCCAATAAACATTTTGTCAAAAACCTTTTGAAACATTTTACAAATTATACGTCCATGTTTGATAGTTCTCTTATTTAACAATAAAATCCGTATTACACATTAATACAGCCCCACCTTAATTCAGTTCACATTCCACTAGTCTGGAATGTTCTAGAGTGATCTGAGCGCCTCCATCCACACCGCACAAATACTTGTATGTCGTCGTCTCGCGTCGTCCGCCATCGTCCAGTCCATCCCCTTCGCTCATGTCCCTCGCTGCACCAGAATGATCCCAAAGCCCACACTTCAGCCAGATTGTTACCACAAAGACTGGCTCCTCTCTGGCTGCGGCAGGTAGTTATAGCGTCCTCGCCTCTGGTCCATAATTTTCTCCAAATACTGCATTGCACCGAGAAAAAGGACTACCAGAAAATTCTGTCTCATCCCAAGTCGTCGACTCCTCCGGCAAGGGGGAGGAGGAGCTGTGATGCCAGCCACGTTGGATGTCGATCTTCCCCCTTCCCCCTCCAACTGCTGGGTGTCGGTGTTGCTTACTGGTGAACAGGTCTGCCGGGGGGAGAGGAGAGTCGAGGTAGGTCACCTCCCCACAGCATCGGATTACGCATAACCAGGTAACACAGAGCATGCATCCAGTGCTTGAGTTTGTGCATAACACTGCCCCTTATTAAGTATTCTCGTCCCGAACAAACACTCCAACATCTGGACATGAGTAGAGCGCCAGTCGGTCGATGTGGGCGACCTTACACAGTGTCCAGGTGCGCGCGGTAAGCAGACAACGCGAGCGGAAAGCGGGTGAGTTTCGTGTCCTATGTACAGGCGATAGATGCGAGAGCATGAGAGTAGAGAGAAGAGATTTGGGTGGCTCTTAACATCGAGGTCTTGAGAGACGATGAGGGCATGGTATGGTGAATATGAAGTATCAACGGAATGCAAGGGCGGGAGAAATGGGAGATCCCGAGAAAACCCGCCAACCAGCGACATCGTCTGGCATGATTCCCACATGCAAAATTCCGGGAGCGACCCTGCCGGGAATCAAACCTCGAACCCTGTTCGCCTAGGTATGATGGTATGATGCAAGTAGTGTAACCATTACACCACTGCGGCCCGAGCGCAAGGCAATCGGTTATCTACACGGGGAGTGGAAAACCACTTGCAGAAAGTGTTCTTTGTTATTATTATGTTGCGAAACGCAAATGGCAAAGTGAAAATTTTACGAAGAAAAGGCATTACACGTATTAAATTTATTTAGATCGCGTTCAGTTTGGTGTATTCCACCATCTTTATGAGCAGTTTAGTGACGAACTTGATTTGTTCAGTCAGCACGCAAGAATGATACCAAAAAACATTTGACTACATTTCAAATGCAATATGCAATCTATTTCCACAAATGGCTACGAACATCCAGGTACCGATATCCGCTGAGGATAGGTTACTTGTAACTCTGAGGTAAGTAATTTCGAATTCTAAAATAGGAGAATGATTTATTATAACGAAATAAAATTNAGGTTACTTGTAACTCTGAGGTAAGTAATTTCGAATTCTAAAATAGGAGAATGATTTATTATAACGAAATAAAATTGAAAGATACATGAACTTTGTAAAGTTGTGATAATCATTGCTTTATATTAATCGAAGCTCCGCTTTTATACTCACAACAATTAATATAACAGCACAAAAAAAACAAAACAAGGGGCACAAAAATAACTAAACTTATTTACTAAAAGACCGTGACACAAATAAAGAGGAAGCGATATAACTCGAATAAATCAACCATGCTGGGTGACTGTACATGGCACAAAAAAGAGAATCTAACTATATAGAGTGAGTATAAAAGAATACCCCAAATTTGAAGGTTTATAATATCAAAACCAAACAACCTACAAACTTGGTTGACCAATCAAATCAACCATGGAAACGTGAAATTTGCTTACCACACATTCATAAATTTTCAATGTCACTACTATGAGCGGCCCGAACGACTTCTACGTGATAATCAAACTCGTTCCACGCTCTTGTCAGCATGTCCAGTGTTACGGTTTGGATGGTGTCCGTAATTCTCGCTTTGAGGTCGTCAAAGTTAGCGGGCAATGGTGGACCAAACACTTAATCCTTTATGTACACCCATAAAAAAAAACGCACGGGGTAAGATCCGGGCTTCTTGGGGGCCAGTGATGAAGAGCCTGGTCACCAGCTGCTCCTCGACCAATCCAGCGTTGCGGCAACGTCTCGTTCAAGTACCCGCGAGCAGTTAGGTTCCAATGGGGTGGTGCACCATCCTGCTGGAAAATGAAGTCCCCAGCCACCTCTTCTAACTGAGGAAACAACCACTCTATAAGCATGTTTAAATATGGGATTCCAGTAACATTGGGTTCGTGAAAAAAGAAAGGGGCAAAAACAGTGTGTTTGGATACAGCGCAAAACACGTTCACTTTGGTGGAAGCGCGCTCGTGTTCGGTGATTTTATGTTAAGGTTCCTGACCCCATATCCACACGTTGTGCAGGTTCACCTTACCATTTGTATGGAACGTTGCTTCATTGATAAAACTCAGCATATACATGAAGGAATTGTCTACCTTGATCTAGACAAGAACGAACACACAGAAATCACGCCACAGTTCTTTATCCCTTTCGGTAAAATTCCTCTTGCGATGCTAGCTTTGAATTANAAGGAATTGTCTACCTTGATCTAGACAAGAACGAACACACAGAAATCACGCCACAGTTCTTTATCCCTTTCGGTAAGATCCTGTACAAGCTGTAACCTGTATGGTTTGTACTTGCCTTCGTAAATTCCTCTTGCGATGCTAGCTTTGAATGACGTGAAGAAGAAATAAACTTCTGCGTCGCTGCTCTTTGTTTGTTTTTCTGGTGAAACTAACTGTTCATGACTCTGNACGTGAAGAAGAAATAAACTTCTGCGTCGCTGCTCTTTGTTTGTTTTTCTGGTGAAACTAACTGTTCATGACTCTGCATACTTGAAGACTGTATCTGAACTGTTTCATTTGAATGATAAATAAAAGTAAAGAGTAACTAATACGAGACTTGAATTGAATTTATTTTTATTTNTCATTTGAATGATAAATAAAAGTAAAGAGTAACTAATACGAGACTTGAATTGAATTTATTTTTATTTGGCGCCTTACACATTTTATGTCTCTACCGATTGAGCGACTAAGCTGTAATTTCCAGTCGCCACTTCTGGTGGCTGCCACGTTACAAACTACATCCAGTACTATTTCCCTGCCTCATTCAGGCAGGACTTGTCCATCAACCATCACATATTTACAAAAAACAATTACAGTAGTTACAACCAGTGGAAACAAAAAATACACTAAAAGTATTTCACACCCAAATTTTTACTAGGCAAAAAAACATTATTTTACAAAGTGCACGCTTAGCAAAGGATGGGACATAATACTGGCAAATTTTCAGATTTTAAAAAAAAATTATGTTTTTCAGTAATTGTCATTAAAAAATGGAAGTTTAATTGAATTTTGCATAACTCTAAATTACATATTGNAAATTACGTTTTTCAGTAATTGTCATTAAAAAATGGAAGTTTAATTGAATTTTGCATAACTCTAAATTACATATTATTAATTGCATGCACCCAACGCTTAAAAATGTGTTTGCTTTTAATGTATTATAATAGGTCTACACACTGCCAGAATTNTTAATTGCATGCACCCAACGCTTAAAAATGTGTTTGCTTTTAATGTATTATAATAGGTCTACACACTGCCAGAATTACTTTTCTGAAAAATAATTATTTCGTACTTAATTTAAAAATTTTAAAGTAGAGAAAAATTAATTTTCTTATGGAATTTTTCTTATTTTACTAATATTGTAATAGGGCTCATTAAAACTACGCAAAGCTTAAATTCAATGCGATAGATACAAAAAAAAAGAAAATTTAATTAATAAAATGTTTTTTTTTTCTTTTCACTTTTTAAATTTTAGCTTGATTTAAAAACACTATAACAGGATAAACAAAATGTGGGGGTGAAATCATTTTAGGGCAATGTTTGTCCCCCATGGTTGTAACTACTGTGGTTTTTTTTTGGGTAAATCTGTGATGGTGACTTGACACATTTTGTCACTGTCTGTCTCAATTGAAATGAAATGACTCAGCATCTAGCTGTTGGTTCCAATATAACACTTTCCCAT
The DNA here is from genome assembly GCA_002778355.1 of Clitarchus hookeri. Classification (NCBI taxonomy): domain Eukaryota; kingdom Metazoa; phylum Arthropoda; class Insecta; order Phasmatodea; family Phasmatidae; genus Clitarchus; species Clitarchus hookeri. Next base: position 7,787 of record NQII01000695.1, read on the forward strand.
CACTAAAGTTTTATCTCTCAGATTGACAACCAAGCACTTCAAAAGAATCTTGAGTGGAGACAATTTCGGGGCAGGGAAATGTTCAACATTACATCTTGAACCAAAGTCTAAAAATATTCCATAAGAGTCTGTGTTGCAAGTTCAGAGTTGGTAATTACTTCAAGGCAATGCCCTAGTACTGCTGTCACAAAATTACATGAAGCTTTTAAGTTGATAATAAATAAAGTAAGAGTTTGAATCCTAATTATTAATACATTGCTACCGGCGTCAGTGAAAGTCAAGTTTATAAATAATGTAAAACAAAAAGCAAAATATATTATTTACATACCCATATAAGCTGCTAAGACGGTGACAGGAAATCTTGTTTTGAAACTTACTTTTTTTTTTTAGCACATCAAAAATAAATTTTTGTACATGTCCGACCACACTGCGACATGTGCCGTCTGGTGGAACACGTGCTGTCGCCCGACCACACTGCGACATGTGCCAACAGCCAATCCGCACCATCACTCTACAGTTACGTCCAAAATGATGTCGCTGATTAGGCCGCGGTGGTTTCGTGGTCATACCACTCTCCACCACGGGGTCTCTCATTTCATTATGGCGGACGTCACCGCTGGTACATGGTTTCGTTTCTGGTTGTTCCGTTTCTGTGTCTTTGGGCAGAGGTCCGTTGGCCGCACTAATGCAGCTGCTGGAAAACTCGCGCAATGTTATTACGTCATTAAACATGTGCTTGAGTTCACAATGTATTGGAGCGGCAAACATGCGCATATTTCGCAATTTGGTGAAAATAAAGTTTAAGATTGCGCATCATTTAAATAAACCTCATATACATTAACCTTACTTTGCGTACCAAAACATGTTATTGTACAGTATATACGTAAAGTTGTCTTTTGTTTTACTGAAATTCATATGATATTTTTATTTTGATATATTAGTGATTTGATATCTATGTGTGTTGTTTTTTATTTTATTCTTTCAGTGGTTAAATGTAAGACGAGGGCGTTATGCCTTATTTTCGTCACTTGCATAAAATAAGTTGTGGATAAATAAATAAAAACAAATAATTTAACCGTACTGAAAATCTGACAACATATCGTCTGGAAACACGCCTACAATATGCGATGGCACCGAAGAATATTTTTAGTTTTCTATTCTAACTTGCGCCACATTCCCGCTAGCAACGTGACGTCGGTGCACGAAGTACTTGTACACCAGACAGCACGTCGTTGACGNCACCGAAGAATATTTTTAGTTTTCTATTCTAACTTGCGCCACATTCCCGCTAGCAACGTGACGTCGGTGCACGAAGTACTTGTACACCAGACAGCACGTCGTTGACGCGCGAGATTTGCCGGAAGTAGAGTGGCTATGATGCACACAGATGCGCCTCGAGGTAGGCGACGGAACAACTTGTTGCGCGCATTGCAGAGGTAGCGTACTGCGACCTTGCAGTCTGAGTACGTATGTCATTCCAGGGACCTCGGCCGCCCTTCAGGTGGGGGGTGAACCCTCCCATAGGGCGCACTCCTCACACAGTACGTCACTGTTGCGTCATCACCAAGACACCGNCGCGCGAGATTTGCCGGAAGTAGAGTGGCTATGATGCACACAGATGCGCCTCGAGGTAGGCGACGGAACAACTTGTGTGCGCATTGCAGAGGTAGCGTACTGCGACCTTGCAGTCTGAGTACGTATGTCATTCCAGGGACCTCGGCCGCCCTTCAGGTGGGGGGTGAACCCTCCCATAGGGCGCACTCCTCACACAGTACGTCACTGTTGCGTCATCACCAAGACACCGATATACGTAACCAGCTACAGTAAGTTGGCAGTTGGCGAACATGGGCCAAGTACCTTATTAGTTCCACATGATAATTAAAACATTATCACTTTTCCGGTTAGAAAGACCAATTGGTGTTTTAATTGACGAGTATTATGTCTGCTTTTGCTCATATTCTTATAACGTTACTCTAGCCTCAACAGCGACTAACCTGGTGATCACTGTATGTTACATCCACCGGTGGTTCGTGAAGCACGAGTTTGGCGCAGTGATACACCTGGGCTATCCACAACGCGTCAATCCAAGAGAAACAAGTGCAGCTCGCAAGCGTCGTATCCGTCAACAAGCCGTCAATATCAGCGCTTTTTCACTCTCCAGTCCTCTGAAGCAGCTAGCGCGACATTAGTCATGTGTACTCCAGCCGCACTCAGTCCCTCAGGGCAAGACCGTCCTATGAACCAATTATTTTGTCTGGAAATTGATGGAAGAGTTTAGTGGAATAATGAATCACACAGAAATATTACCAACAACAAATTAAGCTTTTAAAATTTAGGCTAAGCAGTGCTTTAAACGCGTCCATTAAGAACGTCCATTGGATATATTTTAAAACACTATTACTTGAAGAAATGTTGCAGGTTTTTCTGGTTCTTACAGAAAACTCGGCGTGTTTCATCCAACTCAGCGAATGTGTTGCACTTCTTGCCAAATGTGTGTTTCATGGTAGCTTGTTCCCTACCACACATTGGATATGAATTCAAAGTTCAAACGACGGACGCATGTACGTATGTCACAGGACATCAGGGGACAACATACATCACACATACTGTTTTACATGATTTCCAAGGGCGTTATGTGCAGCATTTGAGGGCGGATCTGAACCAGTTGTTCATTGCTAATGTTACAGAAGATATTTTTAACTGAGCACTAAATACATATTAAAAACAAACCGAACACATATAATGAATAAGAGAAGGTGATTTTACATAATTGACATTAATATACTTTACCTGGATTTATCAAACTTCTTTGGCGTTAAATTTCATGGCGCTGAAGGAAACATTAATAACACCAATAAATAAAATATTGCAGTACCTAGTAATTGAGCGAATCACAGTACATTCAATATTGCAGAAATTACAGTTTAATACCCCCGTCAGTTTGCTGAAGACAAAAACTTTAATTTACATTAAATTTAAATAATAAAACATGGAATGTGATTTATTTTATAAATTAATTTTCATACATGAAGAAACGTAAGTATTAAACTTTATCACTGAAAAAGAAGATTGAGCGATAGTTTTCTATCCGAAATTAATTATTCATATTCTAACGACATTGCGACAGTTAAAATTCTCATAGAATTCACTAAAACAACATTTATTGAAGTTATAATTCTTTTGTCACGTTAAAGGTAAAAGTTTAGTGTGCATCGGTAATTGCGAGTGGGCAGTGTAACGAAATTCGACAGTGAAAGTATGTGCGCCTATCATCTAGCTATATATAAACACAAGGTACACATGGTTATATTTAAAACCGACAGAAAATCCGTTCATGTAATAAGCAAATTGAAATCATTTCATTTATACAGTTTGAATTCAATCTGAATGAATATAAGCGTGAAATGGTAACATACGTAATAAAATTTTATTTTAGTCACGCCAAAGAAATATAACTTCTAACGCGCGTACATAAGTACACGCACCATTTTTTATATACCATTAACATTAATATTATCATCCTATCACATAATTTTTCTATAGGTCGTCCTAATGGGTGTCCTACCACTCATATGATGGTAAAAAAGGAAGGTATCGAAATATCAAAAAACTACCATGTTAGGAGGGAACTGACAACGGACAGAAAACATTAAAAATTACTTGAGTAAACAATGACATTTTGCTGTAGTCTAATAAACCCATACACTATAGCAACACTATCCTTCGACCAACATTCAGATTCAAAATTCGTCGCAACACAATTCAATACAAGGATACTTGTTACAACTACAAATTTTACCTCATTTGTCCCTATGTGAAATCTCAAGCTTTTGCACCGAGGGGCAGAAACTATACTTGGGGATAAACGGGAAAAACATAGGGTAAATCAGGATCAGCGTATTTGATCCGCCACCATTGTATCGTATCTTGTACCTAGATCCAGCATCCACCAGTGACAACATGTGGTCCTGGCATCCTGGAAGGGTCCCGGCGTGCCACGGCGACCACCTTGGATGATAAATACTCGCATCGGCCTACGCACTCTCCAGACAATAAACCCATCATCGAAAAAAAGACTTCAGGAACTGCGCGCGTGCACGCACACACACTTATTAAATTTGTAAAAGATATATATATATATAATTTAATAGTGCGGAAATAATACAATTATTAGATTTGGGCAGGTCGCATCTCTACATAAAAGTTATATGCACTCATGGAGAGCCAATAGCACACACACGTCTGTCGCTCCAACTTGTCCGGGCATTCGAGAGCATGCGTGCACTGCTCTGCCTTCAACTTTTCTGCATGCGCTGTATGGGACAGCCGGCACTCGCGTGCGCGGAAACATTTATTTCCTATTGTTCTGTAACATCCAGCAACAGGATAGGAAACACTAATTATGGTTACACAGCTTTTGTCTACAGCAGCATGGTCGCTCCCTCACCTATAAAATACCGCCAACTTCTCATTATGTCTAGCGATGCCAGCATCATTCATCATGTCTGAAGAATGTTCGAGTTCATTGCCCCGTCATGCAACTTCTCTTATTCCTTCAGTTGGCTGTATTGTCCAAACTATCAAGCACGTGCACTTTTGTATCTCGGATCCCCACCAGCACGACAGGCATTCCAGAACCTACCATATGTCTCCCCGCGCATGCATCAAGTATGCCTTAAGCCCACGTATAAGCATAGTTGGGTGTAATTTCCGAATTGTCAAGCACACACACTTCTGTATATCGGATTCCTGCCAGGATGCCAGGTGTGCCAGAATCTACCATATGCAGTAATGCTCGCATGTCAAGTATGCCTTAAGACCACTTATAAGCATAGTTGGCTGTAATTTCCGAACTGTATAAGATACAACCACTAAATTCATAACATAGGCATCACCTCTGACGACAAAAAGGACCGCATGGTCACATACACCTTAAGCTCTCTTATAAACATAGTTCTGTTATTTCCGGACCGTTTAAGATAGTTACCGAATTCATTACATAGTCATCGCCCCCGACGATGAACTGGATCGCAGGGTCAAGCAATACCTTAAGCCAACTTATAAGCTCAGTTGCCCACCATTTCCCAACCACCGAAGCTATAAGCACCAGATTCATATCATAACATCCCTTCCAATGAAGAACAGGGTGGTAGGGTCAAGTAAACTTTAAGACATCTTATAAGCATAGTCGACTACCATTTACCACACACTGAAGCTTTAATCGTCAAAATTCATACATAGACATCAGTACCGACAAAGAACAGGATGGCAGTGCAAGTACGCCCTAAGTCCTCGTATAAGCATAGTTGGGTACCATTTCCCACCCACCGTAGCTATAGTCACCAATTTCATATCATATACTTCACCTCCGATAACAAACAGCGCGGTAGGAACAGGTTTACTTTAAGCCATCTTATAAGCATAGTTGCTCGACATTTCCCACCCACAGAAACTACGAACACCAAAAACACATCACAGACAGCACGTCCGACTGTAATCAAGTATATATGAAAGAGTAGGCCTAAAGCCCTGTCATAAGCATAGTTTGTCAGCATTCCCAAACCATTGAAGTTCGGGAACTTGTAACAACCATCCACACATGTGAAGAAAAAATAAAGGTATGTATACATACAAGTGCGTAACAAAGTTATCGTTGCATGTAGGAGTGTAGGTTCTTAAATAGCACACACATACGCATCGGATCGCACGCACTTGACAATAGCCCACCCCATCCTTGTCGTCTGCTACCGCAGGTGTCCACCAACTTGGATCCCCCTCAGCGACAGTTAGCCTCGCTTTGTCCACCGTCATCCAGGTTGTATATACATATACATATAAATGTGACAATGTATACAAAAAAACATAAGCATGAGTAACATACAACAAAAAACTATATGCGGAAAAAATCAAGATATGTACAAATGCGCTTCGTGCATTAAGTACACAGTCGTAGGCAATGGTAAAATACATAGTGATATAAACACACACCATCAGTCACTCAGCACCGGCGGCCCGAATCATCGTAAGCGTGGGTAACCCTAAAGTGGTATACACTTTTAGGATAACAAGACAATCGTCATAAATATACATGAACACCATCAGCCTAACGCAAGGGTCGGGGAAACCGAGTGTAAAATATAAGAAACCACCCTGTAAATGAATAATCAGTTACGTAACAAACAAAAAAGGACTGGCATATATGCAGGTACAACACGAGCATTACGTCATAACGAGTCACAATATATAAAAATACCCAATGGTGCCACAGTACACAATAGTAATATCAGTGTTGCTACCATGCCAATTAGTTTATTAAAAGGTAGAATAAATGCCGACCTGAAAAAGATCGAATAGTCACAAGGGCCAACCAAAAAAAATAACTACAATTCATTAAGTGCGATAAAAATTACCCGACTTGTAAAGACTATGTTCTTTTGTTTGCCACTAAACAACATACATTTCAACCTATAGTCGCGCAATAGAGACGTCACTGCTACGCGCCGAGGCAAACATATAAAAAATGAATTATAAAAGCAAATAGTTATAAGCATTTAACAAACAGTGTATATTGCGCGAGCATCGACTGTGGTACATCATGCTAGTCTAACAAATACTTTTGCAAAGCCGAGAAGCACAGGTGCGATAAGGACAACACTGATACACACTGATACAAACAGAGATGGTAATTATTCAGAGTAGCGACTTTTCTGAAGGAAACGTCGTAGACCCACAGAAGTAGCATAGATGGGCTGTGCACAGCTTACCTTTTTAATATTGAGGAGGGCATAATAATAAAATAAGTAGAACGTACTAAATAAAATATAGATAAAAGTACGAGCAGTTCGTCCGCTTTGTTTACGTCGGACGCCATGATGTTTGGTGCAGTAAGGTAAACAAATGCGCATCTCGCCGTCACCTTACTGGCTGTGGATGTGTAAACGCCACCGTATGCTAGTTGCAGTTTAGGTACGAGACAGTGCGGTGGGTGGTGAGTTGTGTGTGCGTGTTGCGCATGTCCGAATTCGACCGTGCGAAGGTTTGTGATTTCAGACTGGTGGGTGCAAGAACGAGTGCTTCTGTGCCTAATATTCGGCTATGTGGCGGGTGTTACTTGGACGTTTTAGTAGATCATGGTGTTTTGTCGAGTGAGGTAAGGTGCACGACAGTTGAATTGGCCGAGGACAGTGGAATTGTACCCGCCGCCTACCTAGGTGAGTTAATTCATATACTTCTGGTGTGTTTTACTGTTACTTTAAAACCCTAAAATCCTAGATTAGACAAAAGTCTTAGGTTAGATTAAAACCCTACAATCTTATGTTAGATTAACGCCCTACAATCTAGGTTAGAATAAATCCCTGCAATTTTAGGTTAGATTAAAACCCTACAATCCTAGGTTAGATTAACACTCTACAATCCTAGGTTAGATTAAAATCCTACAAACGTAGGTTAGATTAAAACTTTATAATCCTAGGTTAGATTAAAACTCCACAAGCCTAGGTTAGATTAAAGCCCTAAAATACTAGGTTAGATTAAACATATAAAATAGTGATTCATTCATCGTGGGGTAAGGTTGAGTTAGGTTAGGTGGGTAGATATTACGAAATTAGGTGGACAGGTATTAAATTGAGTGGTTTTTGTATTTTTTGGGGGTGTATTTTTAATTAATTTACACCACAATTTCCCTCTCCACTTACGCATTTGTAGTTTGTGTTGCAAATGCGTTAATGCCACTAGTAAATTCGTATTCTGTGTAATTAGTACAGTGAAAATATACCACTTTACGTGAAATCATCCGACCTGGCCGACGTGCGATCAACTAACATCGTGCGAATCTGTAAAGCAGAGCCCAGGTGGTTGGCCAGCAGTGCGGGCACAGTGCAGGTCTCGGAAAGTCGGAGGGTTGGCACAGAATACTGGCCGATAGAGAGAGAGAGAGAGAGAGAGAGAGAGAGAGAGAGATGAGTGAGGCTCCAGGACAGTAGACCAGCCAAATTACGCATGCACTTTTCATTACGAGAGGAATCCAGTTATGAAGTACAAGGTAACAATGTATTTAGTTTTAATTATTATATCTATTTACTTATTTCGAATACATACCATTTATATAGAAAAATAAGTAAATGTATGAAATTTGTAATGATGAGTAAGAAAGCAGCACAACATATACATTTCAACTATGTATGTACACTTCTTTTCAGTCATCTCAATATATATGTACCCAGACAGTGCTGGAGACTGTGAGAATCAGGTAGTGTAGGTTCAATCCCATAGTGAGTCCTATCATGTCTCAGGAAATAAATACCACAGATTATGCAATTAAAAACTCGTGTGTTATATATCTGAGTATTAAGTACCGACTTTATCATCAGTATAATATGTGCATTTCAGTACANTTAAAAACTCGTGTGTTATATATCTGAGTATTAAGTACCGACTTTATCATCAGTATAATATGTGCATTTCAGTACATGTTTCACATCATCACTAGTAGTTCTAGAGACGGCATTGCATTCTCACCCTCCTGTCTAGATGTAAAATCTTCGTTTTTTCTCTTTACATGTTTGCAGTACATGATGGTAGTTTACAACTTCTGGATGTNTAAAAACTCGTGTGTTATATATCTGAGTATTAAGTACCGACTTTATCATCAGTATAATATGTGCATTTCAGTACAGTTTTCACATCATCACCAGTAGTTCTGGAGGCGGTATTGCCTTCTCACCCTCTTNCATAGTGAGTCCTATCATGTCTCAGGAAATAAATACCACAGATTATGCAATTAAAAACTCGTGTGTTATATATCTGAGTATTAAGTACCGACTTTATCATCAGTATAATATGTGCATTTCAGTACAGTTTTCACATCATCACCAGTAGTTCTGGAGGCGGTATTGCCTTCTCACCCTCTTGTCTAGATGTAAAATCTTCGTTTTTTCTCTTTACATGTTTGCAGTACATGATGGTAGTTTACAACTTCTGGATGTCCGTATGGCTCGCACTTCCAATAATAAATTTGTAACACTTTTATTTCCTGCAACGACTGCTGTTTCGAAACACGATGCAGGCCCTTGTAATGTTGTGAGCACTCGAAATGGCTAGCAGACACAGACACCTCAGCCTATGACACAGAAGATAAGGAAGAAGAAGACATGACCCAATAAGTCGATGCCACTGGCGTAAGTCCCATTAGCTCTGGAGTTCCCGAAGTCGCAGAAGCTAGACGAGGTGTTCCAAACACATCTATCGACTAACTGACGAACCTCACAGGCGAAGGTTGTCTGCAGCACAGTGTCGTACCACACACACCACTATCCCCAAACAACCAGTACCTATGATCAGTCACAAGTTAAAGTTTCATGTCGGATGATTTCAACATGACATTAAGCTGTAAATATTAGCATAGCTGTTTAAAATATCGCTTCGAATAAACTGGCGTTGGTAGAGGATATCGCTTCTGTCCACCCTACTCACTATTAGGTCTATAAAAGCAGTTCGTACCACAACACATTGCCCAGAACTTCATTTTCTCCTCGACAAGACATAGTGAAAACGATGGGATGCTACTCTAGTGGTCAGAAAATTTTATCATCTATCGTTACATATGGAAAGATAAAATCACTTGCAGCACTCGACAATGATACCGAGCTTGCATACCTACCTAAAGAATTCCGCAGCAGCAAAAGAAAAACAAGGTACTTCAAGCACTGAAAGATGAAAGAGTGGAAAGAAGTTGAGAGGTAGAATTGTCAACTTTGGAGGCTAGACAGCGATCGACCTGATAAGGTAATATATTTCAGTCCAGTAAATATGCTGATATTTGCACCACACAGTCAGCAGTTATCTACTGAGGCAACCCAAGATGGGCAACGCAAACTAGCGTGCAGTGTGAACAGTATGCAAGCGGTCAACATGTAAAAACGGATGTCATTTTGTCGGCGAGCTTGGCGGTAGAAAGCAGACTGTACTATGTTACAATATTAATATAGAATCAAGGGTTGAAGACTTACCATCTGTAACACTGTCAGCATCGTCAACAGCAAGGGAACAGGAAGAGTCGCTACAAGCATTACAGAAACAATGTTACTACTGTGGAAATACATTAAGTAAAAGCTACAATGCACGCCAACATAAAATTAGCCATTGCATGTTTAGCCCACGAAATGAGACCTTCCACTGTGATAACGGTGATGCTGTGTTTTCCTGCAGTGATGGCCTGTATAGACAAAACAAGAAGTACAAAGGCAATGTTTTAATTCATTGGGAAGCTAGTGCAAGTATTGAAGCAAGACATTCGTACATTACTCCAGCGTGAAATTTCATGAAGATGGTAACTGCCCATTTGCCATCGTCTACCAGCTCTACCCATGGGATAACTGCAGTGTGGTATATGGGAATAAGTATGTCTTGAATGTTCACAGCAGGAAATATTCTACAAAAACAGACACTATAATTGTTTTGCTAGAATGAAGAATAAGTTTAGCATTTATAAAATATTATTATGTATTATTTTTATGTCGAGTCTCTAAAATAAAGGTCAAATTAACATATTTTGTCTACGTCTGACAGAGAATTAATATTTTTGTATATTGTGAACTTTCGAAATCAGGTCCCTACACATACCTCACTCTAGGACATTGTTTAGTTCTATATATCAGTCACATTTTAAGCCGGCACACAGGCAGAAAATCACATGCAAAGCTAATCATACATATGCAAAATATGCACGTATAAATTACACACTCGATAATTACACACGCACATGTAAATACCCTCATCCACCATCTTACCTTCACCATCGTCGTCTGCTAGCATTCACCTCAGGTGACTGACACCTCGCATTCGACGATGGATGCTTGAGCAATACACACATATTCTCTCCTCATCTTTGTTTCACCAAATGTCCGCTAGAGCGCACGACCATCGTCTGCTAGGGTTGCGATCGTCTCCGACCATTTTCGTTTCTTCTGTCACCTGTCAGGGGGACGCCAACATCGTCTGTGTTACCGATGGCCACCATTAGGAGCACTGGTGTGCATACACATGACCAAATTCCGCCATACAGTATGCAGAACACCTACCCACACATGCAGTACTCGGAGCAAGTAATTCAAAAAATGCCAAACCCACGAGGTGTGTGGATCCAACCGCATATGATGGTTGCAACTTGTCGGTTCCGATAGCACAGGGGGACTAATGGAGTACGGTTCGACTGTGAGGGCTAAAGTTGGCAATAAACAGAGTCAGCCTAACATATGGGTTGGGGAAACCTCGTGCAACATATAAAACCATCGCATACAAAATAAATTAAGTTACATAATAATAAATAATAAATACCCAACATAGACTCAAGTGTGGTGTCAGCATTGTGTTGTATCGAACATCTACTATAAATAAATACCTGATAGTTCCACAGTCCATAATAGCGATATCAGTGTTGCTGTTGAATTGAGAACTATATTTAAAAAATGTAGAATGCCTGGCAACAGGAAATGAGTGAATGTTCACAAGGACCACCCTCAAAAATAATTCTCCAATATGTCAAATGCAGTACAGTATTTAGTATCAGTGATAATTTGAAGATGCATTACACGACTTGTAAAAACTGTATTCCTTTGCTTGCTACTAGAGACGACGATACTGCTAATTATTGAAGCACATATATAAAAAATAAATGGAAAAGAAAATTAGTTGTAAACACCTAGTAACCAATGCGTATTGCACAAGCGACGAGCACTGTACTTTGTAGCAGTCGGTGCTAGACAAGACCATGTGTCTGAAAACTGACATGGTAGCCTCTGTTAGTACAGCAGAATAGCAAACGATTTTACCTATGTACACCCTTCTACCGAGCTATGCTACAGTGTAGAGGCACGACCAACCTACGCATAATGCGCGAGCTTTGAGCAACGTACCTCGCATTAGGCTAAAATAAAATAATATGGCAGAGAGGAGAAGTAGAGGGAGTGACAAGGTTGACACTGCTGCATACCGATGCAAACATATGTAACAAATAAAATATAAAGGAAACTAGTTATAAGCACTTGCCAACCAGCGCATATCGCACAAGCTCGAGCGTTGTACAACATGTTAGATAATGCTAATCAAGACCAGGCTGACGTGGTTAGTACAACAGAAAAGGAAACGACTTCCATGCGAACCAAATTAAACGAAACCATCACGTTCAGATTACGGCCAACACTCACAACCCGCATCACTAGCAGCTGAATGCATCCAACCTGGTCGACATTGTGCGATCAACTAACATCGTGAGGATCTCTACGGCAACCCAGGTGGTCCGCTGGTAGAGCAGGCACCATGCAGGTCTCGACAAGTCGAAGGGATGGCGTAGAACACTAGCCGAGAGAGAGACATGTCAGGCTCCAGGGTGGCAGACCAGCCGAGTCACACATGCACTTCCCTTTACAAGAGGAATTATGTTATACAAGGCATGGTAAAACGTTATTTACTTTTATATATAATATACACACTTTTATTTTTATGGATGAAGAAAAAACATGCGAACACTATGAGAAAACCCATTTGCTTCCGCTCGCAATAGCAGGAACCGTGATGTCTTATACCCTTGACCTTTGGCCATTATTTCGGACGACATCCACACCAGGGATGAAGGGAAAAACCTATATTTTGTTTATAAAAAAAATAATGGGAACACTGAGAAATCCATTTGCTTCACTCACAACTGCAGGAACCATGACAAGAAACCATGATCTTGACCTTGTATGACATCATGTGACCATGACTTTGAAATTTAGACACCATCTCAAACAAAATATCCCACTTAAAAAAAACTGGATTTTTTTTATTGTTTTAAGTGGTAGATTTTGTTCGAANACCTTGTATGACATCATGTGACCATGACTTTGAAATTTAGACACCATCTCAAACAAAATATCCCACTTAAAAAAAAACTGGATTTTTTTTATTGTTTTAAGTGGTAGATTTTGTTCGAATGGTCTCCAAAGGTTAAGGTCAAAGTCACATGACATTAGCTAAGGTCAGTTCAAGGTCGCATTATGTCAATGCAGTCCTTGAGAAAAAGAAGGAAATATGTATAATACCAAACGATGGTCACTTTGCTATCCATACAATTCGTTGTTTTTGTTTCGCATACAACCTGAAGAGGTTTAGGTTTACATAAATTGGTTACGAGCTGAAAGAGACAATTGTAGGTCTATGAGGATTCTCCTTAAGAAAAATAGGACAAATCGTGAATAAAAGTCATGCAATATTTCAGTATCTTGTAAATAAATTTAAATATCAAGGATAAGTTAGGAATTTACAAAGACACTCTAAATAGAAACGCTCGTGTCCCCAGGAATAATGAAAAACGGCATGGCGAATAAAATGCAGTCCCCGTAGAAGCGCTCCTAATTTTTGCGCCTAATTGGAATTTGCTACAGGTAAATATAAATGTATGCCGAGACAGTTAACCTGGTGTTATGTAGGCAGAGCAGCATGGAAGAAGCCCTTAGTTAGTAACAATAAAACGTGCTGCAAAACTGCTCTTCTTTAAAATACAAATAAATAAAAACCATTATTTTCGAAGTAATTCCATCTGGTCAGATGAAACTCAAAAACAAACTTGTTGGCTCGAATAGTGTCCACAAGACATGGAGAAGAGCCGATAATGTTATCAATACACTTCTCCCAATCAAACATTTAAACATGGGGGCGTTTCAGTTATGGTTTGGAAGCGTGCGTCTGCGCAAGAAATAAAAAACATTCCATGTATTGATGGCATACAGGCCAAGTTTAGGTACAGTGATATTCCTCAGAAGAATGTTACGTAAAATTCAGAAAAATTAGGAATGTTAACTTTCTACATGTTTCAACATAAAAACGAACTGAAACATACATCTGGTGTAAATAAAGAATTGTTAATTTGGAACACTCCTTAACAATTGAAAAATACTCCTCAGTCTCCCAACCAAAACCCCATTGAACATCAATGAACTTTTCTGAAGTCAATATGTATCTCCTAAGCAGGAGTAGAAAAGAGTAGCGACTGATTGATGGTCCAGTATTAGTTTTGAAAGGTGTGAGAGATTAGTGAACTCCATGAAGGGCAGTTGCCAAACAGTCAAGAAAGCCAAAGACTACTCCACAAATGTTAGAAATTCTGTTTTGCAAGTTTTATTAATCAACAGTGCCTACTGTATGAATAGTGATGTGAAATAGAAAAGAGCTACTTCCTTAGTTTTATGTTTATTTAAGTTACTATTTAAAAAAAAAAAATTAACTTTTTCACAAAAATGAAATTAATGACCCTGAATGCCTTTGTGAAAAGAAAGGGACAGAGTGATAATCCAACAATCATATACATAAATATATTTTCATAATATCAAAGTGTATGAATACGATAGTGAGGAATTGTAGACGATCAGATATTATTGCTAGTCTCCGATTCTTTACAATCCAGGAAGCTTGGTCCGTGAGACGCACTACGTATTCACGTCTATTTGGGTGGTAGAAGCCAGAGAATGGCACGCACACCGATACACTATTGTCAATAGTTGCCGCGGTGACGGCGCGCAGTACAGCGGTATGTATTGTGCTCACGTGTTAGTGACAGGAGCTGTGTGTTCCGTTGCTCTTAACATAATTACTAGCAGCTGTACCAGCAAATAAAGAAAATCCATAACATCCTGACGGCAAACTCCCTTGCTGAGTGTAATCTACACAGTCGAACCACATTATGACCACTTGATAATGTCAAGAGTAACGCGGCCATCGCAGCAAAGACAGCAGCTAGACGAGCTGACAGTGACTCAGTCAGGTGCTGATAGAACTCCACGGGTATCTGGAGCCATGCTGTCTGCAGTGCGCCCCACAACAGTGGAAGGGCGCGTGACGGAGGACACATGGCGATCACGACGATCGAGGTGGTCCCACAGGTGTTCAATTTCATTGAGATCGGGGATGTTTGGAGGCCAGGGAAGAACTTTGAAGTCTTGATCATGCTCTTCCAGCCAAGTGCGGATACTTCTAGACATGTGGCAAGGCGCATTATCGTGCAAGAAGGTTCCATCCTCCCGAGGAAAGACAATCATCATGTACGGGTGGAGATGATCGCCGAGGATGGATTCGTAACCAAATCGATCAAGAGTGCCTTCTTCACGGATGATGGAACCTAGAGAATACCAGGAGAACATTTCTCAGGCCATAACACTGCCCCCACCGCATTGTGTTCGTCCAGCAATGGATGCAGGGTGTCGCTTCTCCGATGTTTCTCGCCGGACACGCTGACGTCCATCCGTTCTATGCAGCTGAAAACGTGACTCGTCGCAGAAGGCTACCCGTCGCCAATCAGCAGTGCTCCAGTCGCCATACTGTCGAGCAAATTTAAGTCGTTTCCGTCGATGGACCTGTGTTTGCATGGGTGCAGTCACCCTCCGTCTACTCCGGAGCCCCATTCGTAGAAGGGTTCACTGAGCTGTTGCGGTAGACACGTGTGTAGATGTCCGCTGGTTCATTTGGATGGTGATCTGTTCCACTGTCTTCTGTCGGTTGGCCTTCACGCACCGTCGTAGTCGACGTTCACCTCGGACATCAATGGCGCGTGGAGCTCCGCAGTTTCCACAACGGTTATTCTCAATGGAGCCATTCATCCACTCACGATACACCTTTACAACAGAGGCGCGTGAACAGTTCACAAACGTCGCTGTTTCCTAAATGACCCGAAAGCCGATGCTCATTCCTTTTTGCAACTCGGTTAAATCGCTTTCCTCACCCATGACAGCTGGAAGCGGGATGTGTACAGCCAGTCTGTCGGTCGCCTTATATAACCGCTTCATCAACCCACGTCACGGGACATACGTCATGGGCTACGCGCTGAAGGTGGCACTTCTAGCAGGTGGTTGTAATAATGTGATTCGACTGTGTAGGCATTTGTAGAATATCATGAGAGGCGAATTGACTTGTTAATGTCGTACGTGGCGTATTGTGGAACACATTAGATGGCCGCTCCGTTCAGTTCCTGTTTACTAATTATTCACAACAGATGCCAGTGCTTATATACTTTGCGTTTAAGGTCAATTTGGGAGCTTTTAATTTGATACCTGGCTTGTAAAATTGGTAATGTGCGTCTAACTGTTCAGACTAGCTAGAGTATGGTGTGTGCGAGAACACTGTATACATGTTTACGTAATATTGCTCAAGTAATAGGTGAACGACAAATGCAACATACTTCCCTTATAAAAATGTTAAGCGTTTAAAAATGAATAATGCAATTAAAGCGGCAAAGCCTTAACAATATTTATCCACGCTTGTGACTCTAGTTTCTTTTAGGGGAAGTGGAATGACTACAAACTTGCTGCGAAGACAAACAATTCTCAAGTGAAACATTTATCGAAATGTCATTTGTGCGATACGTATTCGTCACATGTGCAATCTCATCCAACTTTACCGACACCACCCTCCTGTCGGCTGACATATAACTTTATTGGACGCCGTTAATATATCATTTTCTTTATATTAGCATTCTTCACACTGAAATAGACACACCCTTGTACAGAAAATGTAATTCTTGGAATTTCTTGTCTACATTAAAACGACGTTACTTAACTTCGGACTGCCCACTTGTTCGAACCGTTTTTATTAAAAGTGTGAAATTCCTATTTTACAAAATCAAATCATTAGTTGTGAAACGAAACACTATGAAAATACTTATCAAAATATATAATGTATACGCATAGTAACAATATTAATTTTAATGGTTTTGTGCAGTCAATGTTTACGAATAATTTTTGAAGTTTTAGCTGGAATGATGTTATTTACGGCGTAACAAATGAATTCAAAAGTCATTGAGTTTATTCCAGTTTACAAAATACAGAATGTTCTGCAGAGGAGAGTAACTTTATATGCTTCTTCAAAATATTGTTCGCGTTTGTGTAAGACAGTATTTATAACAAATGTTCTCATAACGCGAAATATTACAAGTAACTTCCGAACGTGAAAAAAAAAAAAAAAACATGTATTTTGAGAAATCAATACGAAAGTAAAATTTTATGCTCTGTGTGCATTTATTAAGCTTATACTACCTACCTTCGCTAATAACGAGAATATCTCTCGCCTACCTAAAAACGGACTGTAAATGTTATTGCGTTGTAAATTTTTTTACCTCTGAAGTAAAGAAATAAAACAGGCTATTACTGGGACTCGCCGCCATCTTTAATCACTGTGTTTTGTCGTGAAGGTGGACGTAACGTACTGTATATAAGATGGGTATAAAACAGCAGATATCCGTAATCATACTGAACGAAATCACGTCACCATTAACAGAAGAAAAACGGTTATATACGATCGTTAGAGCGTTATACATCGCTACGTCATCAGACTCGATGTAATCTCGGCGACCAACGAACTTGACCGATGCTGTTCGGTCAAGTAGAGCGTCTGACGCAAGTTAGCTGCGCAGGTAACAGCTACCGTGCGGTCGCGGCTCCATCCTGCGTGCAGCTTCTGTAAGTGACTGCAGCAAGACCAGGAACGCTCATGCTGTTCATCGAGTATAGGCTTCAAGAAATACACGCTTTACCCTCGCTTAGGGCAATCTGCTCTCATAAGCGCCAGCCAGTCTACTGTTGCATGCGGGGTCATTGCGTGGGGTTTCATTTTCATTATTATTATATAGAAAAAAATTTGCTATCGCACCGGAGACCAATTATTGTAGTGGCACCTTGTGTGTGTTCGCGTTGAACTGAACGTGATCGACGGTAAGTTGTGGCAGTAAAATCATGCGGTGTTCACGTGATAGCGGGCTATAAGTAAGGGTGTACGGAATGCTTGGCGAGAGGGTGACGACTACAAACAGCCGGGTCTTGTGTATCGCTATAGCATAGGGTACGGTACAGAGCACGATCGCGGCTTGGAGCGACCAAGTACTAAGCGTGGCGAAACTGTTAGTTTGTTTTCAAGTAGACGAGTATTTAATATCAATACCTTATGGTAGTAATATACACTGAAGAGCCAAAAAAACTGGTATACCTGCCTAATATCGTGTAGA
>NQII01000695.1:25991-62957 GCA_002778355.1 Clitarchus hookeri
GCCGCAGCGATGTCGAAGATGTGATGTTTTACCGGATTCCCGATATTCACGGTACACTCGTGAAATGGTCGTACGCGAACATCCAAATGTTATCGCTACCTCGGAGATGCTATGTCCCATCTCTCATGCGCCGACTATAACACCACGTTCAAACTCACTTAAATCTTGATAACCTGCCATTGTAGCAGCAGTAACCGATCTAGCTGCCGACCGCATCGCATTACTCTGATTGGTTCCATACCTCTGTTATTTGCATACGCACGCCTATACCAGTTTTTTTTGGCGGTTACTGTTAACACAGCAACGTCTGCGACCTGTATGAAACAAAAATTTGATAAACCAACTTACAGAGGAAGTGGGGAAATACTGAGCCGTGAAATAAAATATACGGTTGGAATATAGTTACAGTAAACCAGATTTATAAAAAAAGAAATCAATCAAAACCTCCAACTTACGAGTGTAATGCAGATGACATCTCAGCCGGTGCTGAAAGAAGCATAAAGAATGTTTGCGTGAGGAGGAAGGAATAATATTGAAGGACTCTGGCTGGACACTCGATATGGTGGATCGTCTGCGGCTGAGAACAAATGAGATCGGTCCATCTATCATCAATGTCGTTTAAGTGCATGAAATATCATCTACAATTCGCGGTATCACAATTTACATTCGGTTTTCACTAAGTGTACATACGCAAAGTTCCCTAGGCATGTGACATGTCTACGCATCGGCGATAGTTATGCCTTTAAGGCGCCCAGTGTGCTGGGAAAAAGTTCATATGTGGGTTTTGCTGCAACCTCCGTCATCGGTGCGAATGGCAATGGTGACATAAGATTTTTACGTATACCTATCCACATCGTCAATACCAACAACGAAAACGAATGCTGCACTCGTCAACTCATCACCAGGTGCAACAGTGGATGTGCCTTCGCCTCTCACGATGCACCACAATATTTCCACGATGTCATGGACATACATATAGGTAGCTGCGTTCATTTTAAGGAGCTTAGTTTGATAGAGGTCTTGTTGAGTGGCAGATCGTCACAGCAGGTAATGTTACCTGGCATAAACATCACGGAGACGTCGGTCGTGGGTCCAGCAGAAGTAAAATCAAGTTATTCAGATGGGACATGTGCAGCAGCATCACCATCGGCATCTTCAGGCATGATGTCGACAGCGCCATTGCCTTATTTGGTTGAGACGTCCTCCATGGGGTCGACTGCAACTTCGGACGAACTGACAGCACCATTTCTTACTGCAACATCTGTTTCTTCGACTGTACCATCCAGTTCTTTGGCTGACCTGTCTCCTCATGTAAAGTTAAGCTGCAGGCAACATCGACGCCTCGGTGCCGGATCTGCAACAGAGAGTTCTTGCGGCCTCCGTCGGCGGAGTGATGGATGGTGATTTCCATCAAATAGCTCCACTACCACAATCTGCTGCGGCCAGTATGAAAGACGAACCTGGTGCCTCATCACCAGGAGCAACATCTCTTTCCACAATGACATCTTCATCCTTGGTTCCTGCTCCTTCAGACGTGATGACAGCCGAACCATCTGGGACTGCTAGTGTATCATCTGCGGAACTTTCCGTGGCATATCAGTGTTGCTTCTGCTGCGAGGACTTTGCGTTAATGCTTACTGCACGGCGGCACTAAGTTCACTAGTGCCCTAATAGTTGGCTTCATATTTAACGTATTATAACTTAATTTTATGTTTACACGGATGCAGTTATTACGCAGACGTACATTAATAATGTTAAAGTAATAAATTGTAATAAATTTGAAAAATCGCATAATAGTTTCAATATTTTAACTTCGAATATTTTCTTGCCTTGTTATAAACTGATTTCGATAAGAAAGCGCTATTATGCAAATATTATTTTTAATTTAGTTAACCACTATGTCTATAAATGGTTGTAGGGTTTATACGGGCGTAGTTTCCCGGAGCTATAAACGATACTTGCAAACTGGATTTCACAAGCCTGGCCCTAAGAAATCGCAAATTATTAATTGCATATGCCTATAAATATTAGCTTGCTTACTACCTGACTTGCGAAAATGTGGTAATTCTATTATTGAAGATAAGACCTAACCGAAAAAAAATTAGCTCTATGTTTCATCGCTTACATTTAAATGTACTTAAAATTCAAACAACCATAAATTTACTATGCATTTTTTGTAAACAAAATATCTTATTGAGAATAGTTATTGAAGCTATCGTGATTGAGTGTATGCACTAAATCAATAATATAATGTAGATAAGATAATGAAAATTTATATGGTATTCATAAAACACAAGAACAAAATTAATTATTGCTATAAGGAAATGTGCTAGGATCGATTTATATGACTAGGTGGCTGGGTGAGCAAGGTTTTGACATTACATGATTCTTGATTTTTAGAATTGGTTTTTGGTGAGGGGATGTAAGTTGGTGTGTCCTTATTTTTAAAAAAAATTTGGATTACCGGTTTTTATGTAGGATTATGGATGAAATTCTGCGTCCTGAAAAATTCAATTTCGACCCTAATGAAGATAATGTTGTTCAAGAATGGAAGCACTGGTTCCAGGAATTTTAGAACTCGCTTTCTCTGCAGAAATACGAGAATCTGATAAATTGAAGATATTAACGAATTATATATCTCCTTCCGCACATGAATATATAAGCGAGCGCAGTACTTACAATGATGTAAGCGTATTAAATAGAAGTTATATACAATGGAATGAAGTTTTGCACTACATAAACTTAAAACTAAGCATCAAGAACCTAGTGAGACAGTTCGAAAGTATTTGGAATCTCTTAAACAAACATTTGTCAAAATACTGTTAATTCAAAGCAGCTTGGGGCCACGGTGGTGTAGTTGTACTACTTTGCCTCCTTTGATTCCCGGTGGGGTCGCCCCAGATTTTCACACGTGGGAATCGTGCCAAACGATGTCGCTGGTCGGCGGGTTTTCTGGGGGTTCTCCCATTTACCCACCCTTGCATTCCGGAACTGCTTCATACTCACCTTGCTTCACTCTAGTCGGCTTTCTCCACCTCGCTATTAAGAGCAGCCCATATCTGTTCACTCGCTCACTCAAAGCAGTTAGTGCAGAGGGACGATTCATAGATGGTCTGCAGTCTTCTCATATTCACCAGTGTTTGTTAGAGTAATTATTTTGTTACACAAGCGAAGGTCTTTAATCTAGCTCAGAATCAATTGCAACAGTATTTGATACCTTTATCTATTAATGCATTCACCAACAAACCACAATCGAATTCAAATGATATTACCAAAGAGCTAATAAATGATTCATCGCTAGAAACAGTTGCCACAATCAACACTAAATGTTACTTCTGTGGCTTCCAGAAACACAAAATATATGTTTGTCCGGCCAGAAGGGATGCGGCCTTAAGGGTCATTTTGATAGAGAATGTATAAAAAGCATAAATCTAACAGTTCATATTCCTTCACTCAAGACTAATTTAACATTATCTTTGAGTAATTCTTTAGTAACTGCTAATATAAAAGACTAAAAGGGTCTGTGCTCTGACTGATTAAGAAAGTTCGGCAAGTTTTGTTGATTTGAACGCGGTGGTTTGTGTCAAAATTCTGGCCATACCGTGTAAAGGAGGGAATGCAGCAATTATTTCAACTACTCCAAGGTCATCTGTAAGGAGCCGGTGTGTTATAAATTTAATCTAGAAGGATACACTTGCGCAGATAAAGCTCTCAAAGTCCTTCCGAACCTTTGTTCTTATACTACAGTTGCACACAATATTCTGAAATTACATTTGATTAAGTTCTGGAGGAGATGAAGCACTTCTGAAAATATGTAGTGTTGCTGCTGTGTAAGTTAAACCTGTTCAACTCTTTACAAATATAGAAGACATACTGGTTCAGATTCGAATTTCATCGAATTCAATACTTGTTAAAATAAGGAATTATTGAAGAAAAATTTCTCCTTGGAGAGCTCAAGTAATGGAGATATTGTCTGAAAATCAAAACATCACGATGGTGGATGATTATTCTCTGACAATAATTCGATTTATAGATATGAAAATGTTTTTTTCCAGTCCCTCAAATAGACGGAATTTTAAACAAAAGGAAAATTGCATCCTACAAGATTTTCATATCAGTTGACCTTAAAAGTACCTATAATCAAATACATATTAGATGAGAGGATATGGCCTTTTACAACATTTTAGGTGTGTGGAAAACGTTTCCAGTATACAATTATACTGTTTTGAGTCGGAAATGTTGTCCCTGAATTTCAAAGGGTTCTCACCAAAATTATTTCTATCAAAGGTTTGGAAGAAGTTGAGATAAATTTGGATGATATCACCATTTAGAGTCAAGATAAATAAAAACAACATAAAATTTTTAAAACCTTTTTAGAAAATGTTTTTGAGCATAACTTCCCTTTGAACAATGAGAAATTAATTAATCTGCTGGGATACATAATGAGTCATAAATCTATTAGACCAGGTCCTGAACGTCTGGAATCCTTCGTAGTTAGCCTGCACCCATGGGTACACTCAGCTCTTGTTATGTCCTCTCGTTACGCGCATTTCAGTCCCAAATTTACAAAGAATACAAATTAGTCATAAGGATCTTTCAGAAAATTCAAATCTGACATAGATGATTCTGACATCTTGCCTATCGATGTTAAATCAACTCTAACAGTAGTCTGATTATGTGATGGGAGCACCCTTATTTCAGGGTAGTAGACCAATATATCTCTTTTGCAAATGTCTCTCTAATTCAGAACAACGACATTCTTCGATCGAAAAGGAAACGAATGCTATTTTTAGAAGCGTTAAGGAAGTTAAAATATTACCTTCTTGGACGACACTTTAAACTTATAACTGAACAATGGTCAGATTAATAAATATTTAAAAGTAAACGTCCTGGCAAAATCAAAAAGATAAATTAAATTATAGAGACTTGAATTTTCAATTTATGATTACGAGATGATACACAGAACTGCCAAAGAAAACAAATCAGCAGACACCTTGTCTCGGACCTGTTCTTCCATCGGAGGAAACTGACCCCAGCTGAGGTCACTTATTTCAGCTCTAGGCAATACTGGAGAAACAAGATTGTTTCACTGAATATGTAGGAAGAATCTCCCTTATTCTCTAGAAGAAATTTGGAAAGTTACTTTATCCTGCCGTGTCTGTACTGAAGTCGAGCCCAGGTTCGTCAAACAGAAAGGCCATTTCATCTAAAATGCGCAGCCTTCTAAGAGTGTCTGTATGGATTTCAAAGGTTCTTTAGTTTAAAATTCTAAAACTATATATCTTTTGATACTTGTAAATTAATATTTCATATTTTCTTTTGCTTTCCCACGTCAAGATACTAGCGCTAAAACAGCAATATTCAAACTCAAGTAACTGTTATCATTGTTTGGTATTCCTTCTTATATACATGTATTCCGGCTTTATGTCTCAAGAGCTGAGATTTGTTTCTCTGCACTGTTTGAGTAGCTACAAGCAGCATACAATCCTGGTGGAATGAGCAGTGCGGAAGTCATCACACTGTCAGATTTAACTCACGCCAGACGTCTCTGAGGAAGCATCTCCCCAGTATGTTACGTTAAATAGGACAAGAGGCTCATTAAGATCACTGAAACAGTTGAACGATACAATGGTAATTCAATTAATTGCCAAATAACAATGGACACTGGCTGGTTAAACCAATGCTTGGTATAAAAATGTTCGAGCGACTTTCATAAAACATGCATACTGGGAGCGAAAGCCAGTCCCTAGTGAATATATAACCATGGATGCACTCATAGTAGATGGATAATGCACAGTATGTTTCCTACAAATGTTGCTGCAACTTCAAAACAAACACTTAAACCGAGAGGAGTAAGAGGTTTGGCATTACTGCAGCACAAACAATCAGGTTGACTGAAAATGAGCAATAAAGGATGCTACAGCACCAGAGGGATAATAACTATTTGTAACCAACATAAAGAATGTCCAACAAAGCAGACGAATGTAGCTATAAAGTACAATATTAACTAGTGTAAGTTGTGATGCATCATCGGAAATAATAATGATCGCAAATAACTCTAATTTTCAATAGCAACTCAGGCTTATTACAGGTAGCAAATCAAAATAGTGATCTAAGAGGTCTGTCTTTAGATGGTAGTGAGAAAAACTAAGAACATGTGTACCACTTAGTAAAGGGAAAATAATCGGGTTTTTTCCGAGGCATATGTCCTTAGAGAGGTTATTTATAGAGCTCACAGTGAGCGAGGCATGTGTCTGCAGCAGCATAAATCACCTACGACTGTGATATTCAACCACTGAAACAATCAGAAAGCAGCCACGATTATAGTGGATCAAGTTATTTATTGCTCTAATAAAAAACAATTTTTATTATTTACGATTTAGAGCGCAATTTCGAAACAAAACTAAGAGGGTGATGCACGAGAAAAAATGTATTTATCAGACAGCGTATCAGAGACAGAAATGTCAACACGACCTCACTCTCTAAATAGCGAGCCTATCTTCGTAGTAAAAGCCACGAAGAGATTATAATTTTATTATTATGCTAAATGTATTTAAACCTGAGGTATTCTAGTTTACATGATGTAAATTCCTATGATTCACCAGGGCCACGGGTAGAAGTAGAAGGTAAGGGGGGCAATTACAGCACCTTTTTTAACTCACAACTTGACTGCCCAGTGTAACCACCACATGCCATGATTCTATTAAATTGTCGAAATATAATATAACAATTCATAAAATAGATTTGCATGAATATACCTCGAGACAAAAATAATCAATGAAAATAAGACATAAGGACTTTGGATTCAGCACATCTCGGTGCCCGAGTAATCAGCTGCGAACTGACAGGATAGGAGAAGTAAAGTCAACTGAACATGGGCAGAAGGTAGGAATCACAGCTAATCACATGCATATGGCAAGCAGGGCAAAAACTATAAAAAGTCACTTCAATGTAGGGGAGGGGGCGTGAGGACAATAAGTGCACCAGACCAATCACGTGCAAGAGAGTGAGTAGTAGAAAAGTGTGTGGCACAGTTACTTAGACCACTGTTGCATACAAGCGCCTCACAGATTCCTCAGTCCCGCTACTTGCTTGCATTCACGTCAAAGATGAGATTGTCTTGAAGCGCACAAAATAACACAGTGTTCGCTGGCTCATCGTGCACGAACCACAATCCTCGGCACCACGACGTTCAAGTAAGAGCGGTGGCTCAGCATCTTCGCCACCAGCGATGCGAGCGGCAGGAAGCGCACTCTACGAGAGCGGTAAAGAGCGGCGGAGGCAGTGAGGCGGCAAATGAAGGCGCACAGTGCCTCTCGCTCCGGCACCGTGGCAAGTCGTTCCACTGACCTACAGTAATTACAAGTCCCACGTCCGAGGTAAGGGAAGAGCTTGCTACTGAGCGCTTCTCGCCAAGAACTGCAGGATCCGCGATGTAATAACTGACACTGGATGCGACGTCAACCACCCTCAGCATACAAAGTTAAGTTGGAATCAATTACATGGTTTCGACGATATAACATATTAAGCAAAAATAGCTGTTGAGCCACCATTTTGAAAATAAGTGTGACATACTTCAGCATATCAATCTACATCACCTGACACAATACTACTTGTTTCCCAAATTTGGTAAGAACCGGTTAATTGTTTCCCGGGATATGACATAAAACCTTTATTGTTTTGTGTTATGCTATACAAATGACGGAAAAAAGTGGCTATGTGTTGAAATATATAAAGTTTGTAATTTANAGCAAAAATAGCTGTTGAGCCACCATTTTGAAAATAAGTGTGACATACTTCAGCATATCAATCTACATCACCTGACCCAATACTACTTGTTTCCCAAATTTGGTAAGAACCGGTTAATTGTTTCCCGGGATATGACATAAAACCTTTATTGTTTTGTGTTATGCTATACAAATGACGGAAAAAAGTGGCTATGTGTTGAAATATATAAAGTTTGTAATTAACACTTTCAGCATACACGTTTGGTCTAAATTTATTGAACACTGTATTTGATATACCAAATAAACCAAAAATAACAATGTGGCCGAAATTTTAAAAGTAATCGCATCATAGATTTATATCGCATATGTTTATATTGCCTACCATAGTTATTACTTATCCGCCGAATTTGGCGATAATTGGTTAAGTAGTTTTTAAGATATAATGTGAACGCTTCATTTTTAATGTGACACTATCTTCCAAAATGGCGCACGAACCACAATATCCATTTTTAATTCAGTTCTTACGTGATGCACGGTCAACATACAATATTAGATTAAAATCGTTTAAAGGTTTTCCAAGATGTACCACACTCAATTTTAGAATGGCCCCCATTTTAAATTTAAAGGCCCGGCGTGGTCAAAACTATAAAGGTCAGACTTTCTTACTAAGTACTTTATATGTATCGACTTTAGTGAAATTATGTTCCGCGTTCAAATGTTTTTAGGAGGGGACACAAATCCATACTTCGGAAAGTAGGCTAAAAATCGGGATGTAGCTTTGTCGAGTACAGGCTGTGTGTTTTACTTGAACACTTCTGCTTTTGCGGGTAACATTTCCTTTGGGGTATAGGAATTAAATTGAAATAAACGAAATACTGTACGTAATTTGAGCTATGGCTTAAATTGACAGATCTAGTTGAGGCTTTTCGTTAGGGAGGAAAATTAGCTTGCTAGCACATCGGTGTCGTGAGATATACTATACAAAGAATGTAACCCACGTGCAAAGTAGCCGCCAGTCGCCGCGGATCCCCACCCGCGCCTCACACAAGCACTGCGCCAAGTCAAGGTCATTATCGCATTGTATTAGTATACGTTATCTAACGAGACCACATTTATTTAAATTGTGTTATTAGTTTCGAGTTGGAATTGATTACCCTGGAAACATTACATCACCTTTCCTTTCCAGGTAACCCATGTGTCAGTCTGATTTTAAAAACGTCTCCAAGTCATACATTTTGTTGTCGGGAATAAGTGAGTGACCAAGGAAAAGTAAAACAATGTTGAATGTTAATAAACATACTGCGTTAAAACTTACTAAATGGTTATCAGCAACACTGAGTAAGATAAAATTCCTGTACATATCAAGAGAAAAATATAGAGGAAATTTCTAAAGAATGCCTCGGAAATGTGGTGCCCGATTTCCTAACATGTCTGGTCTGTGTGGTTCAGTCTATGGAGGATATAGATAAGTATGTGAATTGCTACCAGGAGATTGAAAAGCTGCAGTGGTGTAGCGGTCAGACCACTCGCCTCTCACTTCGATGAACAGGGTCAAGCCATGACTTTCACACTTGGAAACGTGGCGGACAGTGCCGTTGGCAGGTGGGTTTTCTCGACAACAGTATTCGTTGCATTTCCAAATTCGCCTCCCTTCACCTCCCGCTGGAGAAGAAAGACTACTCTACGGTTGCCAGACAGGTGATTCTCCAAGTAAGACTAGAGTAAGAATCTGAAACTCGGTTGTAGTAGGTTCAACTAATAACACTTTTACAAATAAACCACACATTTAGGAATACCGAATCAAAGTAGCCCACACAAGAGCAATTTTTTATTTGTTTCTCTAAAACATGCTTAAAGTTGATACGGTTATAGAGGCGGCTTACAGGAAAAATTATCATCACATTAGCTGTAGAAAGAAGGAAATATAAATGCTTTAAAAGGGTATCGAAGTTATTACATATTTCTTGAAAGTCTCGGTAGTAAAAGTAACCTCATAAATGGAACTATTTATCAAAGATGGAATATTTTATAAAAAAAAATAAAATTAAGTTGGGGTACATATGAGAGTGTGAAGTCTAAAGAAACGACCACTAAATTCGCGCATTTTTACAGTCTTCTCAGACAGCAGCAGACGTGGGATGCACACACAATTGTCCGGAATTCATTACAAAATGGGTCCCATACTCTTGACATATTCATGTAAAATCCGATAAAAGGGAAAGAGGCAATAAATGCTGCCCAATATGAAACATTCTTGCCATCCCTTTTTATATTTGTAAAATAGCGCTGAATAATTCGTTCCCTGCAGGATATTGCAAACTGCTCAGCTGGCAAGGTAGGACGTGCAACTTCTAGTTACAAAAGTGTTGGAAGGTTATAACCGCTTTTGATGAGCACAGATCTGGAAAATCTATTGAAACGTTTCAGTTTCGTAATCCGTTTGCATTCTTCCACGAGGCAATATTTCACAGCAAAAGGAATCAATGGGCATTTCATGCTTCACTCTTCCAAAGTGACATAGAATTACTTCGAAGGAAACACCAACGAAAAAGGCAAAAGGATAACCTACGTAAACTTGAACAGGTTTTCAGGTACTGGAAAAAAATTGCACCGCGACTTCTAATTTAAATATCAATTTAAGTAAAAAATTATAAACAACAAATATAACTTTTGTTTTCAGAGAAACAATATAAACGTAAAATAATTTATTTATCTAAATATTCAAGTAGGGAAAAGTGTGGTGACGGGTTGGAGTGAGGAGTAATACCATTTGTATTTTTCGCTTCTGCGTTCTTCTATAAGCTTACTCAAAATATACACAGAGGTGACAAAAGTCATGGGATAGCAATATGCAAATATACAGATGGCAGTAGTATCGCGTACAAAATGTATAAATGGGCAATGCATTGGTTGGGCTTTCATTTGTAGTCAAGTGATTCATGTGAAAAGGTTTCTGACGTTATAATAGCCGCACGACGGGAATTAACAGATTTTGAACGCGGAATGGTCATAGGAGCTAGACGCATGGGACACTCCATTTCGGACATGGTTGGGGAATTCAACATTCCAATATCCACGGTTTCAAGAGTGTGCCAAGAATACCTAATTTCAGGCATAACCTCCCACCATGGGGGGATAAAAGTCATGGGATACCTCCTAATAACGTGTCGGACCTCCTTTTGCCCGGCGAAGTGCAGCAGCTCGACGTGGCATGGACTCAGCAAGTCGTTGGAAGCCCCTGGCAGAAATATTGAGCCATGCTGCCTCTATAGACGTCCATAATAGCGAAAGTGTTGCCGGTGCAGGAGTTTGTGCACGAACTGACTTCTCGATTATGGCCCATAAATGTTCAATGGGATTCATATCGGGCGATCTTGGTGACCAAATTATTCACTGGAATTTTTCAGACTGTTCTTAAACCAATCGCGAACAGTTGTGGCACGGTGACATGGCGCATTGTCATCAATAAAAATTCCACCGTTGTTTAGGTACATGAAGTCCATGAATTTCTGCAAGTGATCTCCAAGTTGCTGAACATAACCCTTGCTTATTCTACGACTTTCCAAATGGCGTGTAGTCTGCATAAAGCCAACCGCCTACTTGTACTGGCCTGCAACGCTGTTGACAGGGCTTGCCTGGGCCAAGCCAGAGATTGTCTAGTCAAACTGCAAGCGGAATGCTGGTTATTCCGAGCCAACGTTAATTTACTAATGTAAAATAATTATTTTGGTCATAATTATTGTTAAAGTACTTCTCGCCAGCAGAGTAATTATATTTTTATTCATTTATTATACTAAAGTGTGAAATGTTGCTATAATAAAGAATTGTATAATATCTATGTAGACAACTAACTTAATTAATCTGAACTCATTTTATTGCGAGAGATTTCAGCAATCCATACGGTAAATAAAATTGTTATAGGTAATATGTGGCATAAAATATAACACTTTTCATATTGCTGCACACAATCCGCGTAAACAGTTACCAAATATGTTGATACTGAATAGGTTAGTAGATTACAAAATTGAACCCATCCTTATGCCTTTTTGTAAAGTAAATAATTAAACTTGATGGAAGTAATGAAAATTGGAACAACTCACAGTATACAATGAGGGTGACTACAATCTCTTAACACGTTGATCTTCGGAATACATTGAGCCACACTCCTCATGTAACGTTGCTACATGTGGTTTTGCGATTTCCGCCTGAAATTTAAAACTATTCACCGCTAAACTTTATATTAATCTAGCACTATTACAGATGGCAGATTTCATAATACTTGAAAACAAATAATTAAGAAACTTTTCTCAATTCTACAATTTAAATTTATGAGTATAATTAGAGTGTAAGAATGGAAACCCCCCGCCGCCCAAACTCATTCACGGCAGCTTTCCTACACTTGTTTAGAACAAAACCTCTTTAATTCCCATATAAATATAATTATGCTCAACACTGGTTTATTTATATGCCTTTTAGTGTGATATTTAGTGTATTACTTATTGGTTTAAAAATTCTATTAATATTAGGAATTTTCTACCAAGATTTTTTATAAGCCCATNATTTAGTGTATTACTTATTGGTTTAAAAATTCTATTAATATTAGGAATTTTCTACCAAGATTTTTTATAAGCCCATTACTAATTGATTTGACATTGTCTTCCAAGTTTTGCAGAAATATATTAGGAATTTTTTATTTACTACGCACAACTCGCCACTCCTCAATTATATTAAGTTCAGCTTGCGTTGATATTTATTNTTAGGAATTTTTTATTTACTACGCACAACTCGCCACTCCTCAATTATATTAAGTTCAGCTTGCGTTGATATTTATTGCAAGTTTTATAAGTTATAAGTGTAGAAAAGTGAATATATGTTTCTTTGTGTCGTGTATATTCAGCTCTAAGACCATATAACGGCGGCGTTTCTACTTGTAGGTGACTTTATGATGGACTCAGATGGACGTCTGCTGTGTCTTGGAACCGTCGTCAAACACTGGGAATCACACTTTGCAGCACATTTAGGGCAGCTACGAGGTCGGTCTGACGTGGATTCCTTCCAGGCGTACAGTAGTTTCTCCCTGTCGAAGAGGGTCCGCCTGGCGTTGTCGTGTCATGCAATCAGCACATTGCCGTGTCCCCACTCAGGACAATGGCAGATGCGACTCGATAGATCTGTGCACTTGCAGTTGTTTCCAACCTACGGGCGATGGCAGTACCCCNAGGACAATGGCAGATGCGACTCGATAGATCTGTGCACTTGCAGTTGTTTCCAACCTACGGGCGATGGCAGTACCCGTTGCCTATGCAATGAGTATGAGGAGGTAGGTATCGTACTTTCCGTGCTCAACTTTTGCAGTGTTCGCTCGCCTTCCACGCTTAATTGTCATATTTGTCTCACTATGCCTTCTCTTGGTCACGAGTGAGCATAAACATGTGCTTGCGTGTGCGAGTCTATATACACGCCGTCGACAATAGTTCATGTACCAAACTCACAAGGCTAAGAGGAAGCGCAATAGGAAGAAGAATCGCATGTCGCTAACCTTACCCTCTTCCCTATATACGTGTGCGGGAATTTACAGAGAGGCAGGAAGGCAACAAGTGACGTCTGGAGGCATGCATAGCAACAGCGAATGGATTGCAGATCTGTGATGTAGCCGTACAAATGTCGCACAGGAGGGCTGTATATCGCAGCTGGTACAGCGCCCTCGCCGCCCTCCAACTGCTGTGGGTTGTGCCGTAAGCAGCAGGTTGCATGTTCGCCAGCTCGGGGCTCGAAGTCTTCCCCAGCAGCTGCAGGCACATCCTGAGCTGCCAGCAGCCAAGACCACCTCCACGCACGCGATTGTTGCGCCTTGAGTGAGACTTGTTGCTTGCCTGCGACTATAACCTCACTCACTTGTATCTCTTTTTGCGCCCTCTTCTTAGACCTTTGAGTATGGTACATTAATTCTGTGTGTATATATATAAAAATACACAGGAAGTTAGGTAATTCGCGAATACGGACTGCACCACACGAATCTGTGATCAAAACTAAGTAGAAAATACTCTTTGTTAAAAAAGCATAAGGTCCTTTCCTTACGAGATAAATGGCTTTAAAGTAGATTAACCTAAATTACTTTGTTTCACGTTAAGCACAGCATACATCATCAGCATATTAAACGTTGAAACGTGATGCAGGTGTTCGAAGTTTTCTCTGCTCATAGCAATGCACTTTTCTGCACGTTAGATGGATGCAGCATGCACGCAGCTTGGCCGTCGGATGCACCCACGGCCGTTACCGTGTCCCAGTACTCATTGGATGTGAACTTGTTGGCCACTTCGGCACTACTGAGTTCGGCTCGTTCCCTGGCCGTACGCCTTACGACCGACACGTTAGTCGCAGCGTTGCCACATTACCGCACTTTTGTCTAATTGGAATACCACATGTTTGCCATGATGTGTTTTGGACCTTTCATGTCTTTTATTTCGTAAACGGAGGGCGTTATGCTTTTTAACGAAATAGTATTTTCTACTTAGTTTTGATCACAGATTCGTGTGGTGCAGCCCGTATCTGCGAATTACCTGATAACATGTAAACTCGTATATTCATACACGAAGATCTCACGAAAGATAATATTTTGCCTGCAAATTTGCGTGGGGGTATTATGAAAGTATGTGCATATATATATATATATATATATATATATATATATATATATATATATATATAAAACAACGTTATGTAACCTAGAATTTTTATGGCCATATCACACAGAAAATTGCTTGTATAATATTTTCGTTGATATACGAGATGAGTCTGCCCGATGGTGAACCTACACATAAATTGTATTCTTAAATTATGTAATCTAAACTAAATGCACTATGGTGAAAGCAGAATAACAAATTTTCAGTATTCCTAATATGGCAATATTTAAAATGTATGTTGCATGAAAAAATTATAATGTATGTGGAATTGACTGTTTAGCCAAAATTTACGTGGTTGAAACACAGAATAATGTAGAAATATATTTTAAACATGTTAATGGTTTGTGGAATAATTTTTTTTTACCAGAAACAGTGCTTGTAAATTACAAGATAAGTTTACTTCCTTGGATCTTATGGACCCGGAAATACTGATTACCGATTTAATTACAAAGGGGAGCTGGAAGCGGTGAGATTGCAATTTATAATTTGGATAAATAGTTTACTTTATAAAAAAATCGTTCCGTATAATAATGAAAATAAAATGTGTTTAAAGAATGTTATTAATGATGGTTAGAAGTACACCAAATTACCTCTGAGGAAAACTGAAGTTTATTTTGATTTCTGTAATGGTAGCTATATTTTTATTACACACTGAATTATCCGGTCTTCCTGATATCTTTTTTGGTTGACCAGTACACATTGCATCGAAGGAGAACGACTAAGACAGTACATGAAATACTGTACATTCTAAGCTTAGTCACGGAACAAACGGGAGTGCAGGGTGACTGTCAAAGATTAAAAGATTAAAGCACCAGATACAAACCCACAAGAGAAGGAATTAATTTTGACATCTTCTCGGATGGCGAGCAGATACTCCAAAATGTACATCACCGAGGGCTGACATAAAATTTAACATCTCGTAATCAGTAAATAGCCTGTTTGTGTCGTTACAAAATTCAGCAACATTTGTATTATCCAGTAGCTACCTGATAATTTCTAATTTACAAGACAATGAAATTTTATTAAGTAGTTAAATTCTACATGAACTGTATAAGTTATTAAGACGCAAACTTCCGTTCGTTTGTAAATATGGTAATATCCTAAACAGTACTAGAACATATCTGAAACACAGAAGTATATATATACAGAGATGACAAAAGGCATGGGATAGCAATATGCAAATATACAGATGGCAGTAGTATCGCGTACGAAATGTATAAATGGGAATGGTAGTTGGAGCTAGACGCATGGGACATTCCATTTCGGAAATGGTTAGGGAATTCAACATTCCGATATCCACAGTGTCAAGAGTGTGCTGAGAATACCTAATTTCAGGCATAACCTCCCACCATGGACAACGCAGTGGCCGACCGCCTGCACTTAATTACCGAGTTAACAGACAAGCAACACTGCGTGAAATAACCACAGGAATCAATGTGGGAAGTACGACGGACGTGTCCGTTAGGACAGTGCGGCGAACGTTGGATGTACTGGGCTATGCCAGCAGAAGACAGACTCGAGTGCCTTTACTAATAGTACGACATCGCCTGCAGTGCCTCTCCTGGGCTCGTGACCATATCGGCTGGACCCTAGACGACTGGAAAACCGTGGTTTGGTCAGATGAGTCCCGATTTAATTGACTGGAAGGGGTTATGTTCAGTTACTTGGAGACCACTTGCAGCCATTCATGGACTTCATGTACCCAAACAACGATGGAATTTTTATGGATGACAATGCCCCATGTCACCGGGCCACAACTGTTCGCGATTGGTTTGAAGAACATTCTGGACAATTCCAGCGAATGATTTGGCCACCAAGATCGCCCGACATGAATCCCATCGAACATTTATGGGACATAATCGAGAAGTCAGTTCGTGCACAAACTCCTGCACCGGCAACACTTTCGCAATTATGGACGTTTATAGAGGCAGCATGGCTCAATATTTCTGCCGGGGACTTTCAACGACTTGCTGAGTCCATGCCACGTCGAGCTGCTGCACTTCGCCAGCAAAAGGAGGTCCGACACGGTATTAGGAGGTATCCCATGAATTTTGTCGCCTCAGTGTATAATAGGTGTGATATTCTATACAAATTACATAGAGCGGCTTACACCCGAACATATTCATGTAAGAAACTCACACTAATTTACTGAAATAACAAATATTTATAGCTTGAAGGAATGTGTGCTTTAATTTCATCCATTTAAATTGAAGGATGGCTATACAACCAGTTTGAAGCCTGTAACTCCATCTAAAAATATCACTTCACGAAAATTTAAATCAGCCACGCATACACGTATTCTCTTTGAACGTAGTTTGCGAACGTTAGTGGCATTAGTATAAAATTGAACGTTAAAGCCTTTAATTGTAGGCAAAGTTTAAGGCAAAGTTGGAGTTCGGATCTTGATGAAAATCTAGTACTAGGCAGAAGAAAAAGTAGTATAATTTGCTAGGCACAAAGTTTTCAGAGAATTTTTTAAATCTAGAAATAGATAATATTCCAGCAACACCATATCACACAATAAATACTTTGTTTCGTTTGCTTCGTTTGACAAACTGTTTCTTGTGCTGTTGTAACTGCGAAGTGCCGTAAGAACTGACCAATACTATAGTGTGATCGGCGAGCTAACAGTACTACTTACAGCAAATCTGCGTGGAGAAAGCAGGGATAACTACNCCAATACTATAGTGTGATCGGCGAGCTAACAGTACTACTTACAGCAAATCTGCGTGGAGAAAGCAGGGATAACTACAGCCGCGCACAGATTGTGAAACTATCCTGGCCTTGGTACGTACAGAAAGCGACCCACCATAATATGTAAAGTAACTATCATTCCAACGGCGCTTAGTGTCTAGAGATGATTATTCGTCGTTTTATTCATAGTTTCCTTCGTTTCCGTAACTCGCAGAGTGAGTAACGACTTANTGTCTAGAGATGATTATTCGTCGTTTTATTCATAGTTTCCTTCGTTTCCGTAACTCGCAGAGTGAGTAACGACTTAATGACCTAGCAAGCTCTGTGACCACAGTGGGCCCAGATAACAAACTGAGAACATAAAACGATCCTTGAAGAAGCGCAAGGTGTTTTTAAAAAGCAACGAATATCAGGACATTTTCCTGTTTTTGAGGCACGGAAAGCCAGAGGCAATGAGGGAGATACTTGCAAATGGGACTCTTTCTTCATCACCTCTACACGCACTGCACTAAATGGTGCGTGACTAACACTTTACTGGAATAAAGAAGATCACACCAATGTTTA
The DNA here is from genome assembly GCA_002778355.1 of Clitarchus hookeri. NCBI lineage: Eukaryota > Metazoa > Arthropoda > Insecta > Phasmatodea > Phasmatidae > Clitarchus > Clitarchus hookeri. The sequence goes on from NQII01000695.1 coordinate 43,660, forward strand.
TCGCAGGTTCATAAAATGGTTCGCATATATTCGTGTCTGATATGTCAAGAAATAGCAGTCTGTAAAGTTACTAGTGGCCATTATTCCAGAATATTTGTAAAATTCGACATATATTGAAAGATACTAGGTTAGAAGTAATGTGAAGTATGGACTCTTCTCGTAGGAAAACTGATGGAGAACACATTGTGCAGCTTGTTGTAAACGGCAGTGCAGTGAAATGCGCGGTCGGCCGCCGCCGTACAGAAGATTGTCCCCTCGCTCGGCTCTAGTGGTCCTTCATGTATGCGCGTTCCTCAGTGGCCATGCCCCATGGCGAGCGTGTCACCGCTACTTGTCGCGCGTGTACAACCAAACCCACAGAATACATCAACCAAAACTATGAGAAACATGGGGTTTTATATCTGCATGCGTGTGTTGATTACTGCCAGAAAGTGTCTTATTTCAAATTGTTGGATGTGTCGGATAGTACAGTTATAAAAATGCACACACACATTTATGAACACTTACCCGTTAAACTCATCGGTAAAAATAATTATTTGGAATAACAAAACAAGTAAATTGGAAATTAACGTCATTTCACTCTCAACTTCTCACGATACATCAGTACGATACCGGCATACTCTCATCCACAAATTGCTTTGTACCCTAATTCTTTGCTTGAACATTCATTAGGGTAATTTGTACAACCGATGTAATTCCAGTCCCACACAGGTGTAGAAGATCGTTTTTATTGCGGCAGCTGTTTTAGGAAGAGGAGTTTCGGACACCTTGGCGTCTATTTAGTGTACTTTCCATTGGAAAGATAGGCTTATGAAATCGTCCGAATTTCTGTATGTTTCCCCTTATAACTTTTTAATCCTCGAACAAATTGTAACAAAAAATTGTAGAAATATGTCGCAATGACCGACCACCACAATGCAACCCTCTATTAATGCTTATATTCTGTATTTGTAATATTCAGTAAATGCAAAATGCTGAGTGTAAATGTATTAACCCGGCTTGTCTGCGTGTTGCTTCACTCTCGCGCGTCTGTAGCTCGTCATGGACCTGAACGGCAACACAATACCCTGCAATCGCTGCCACACTGTGTGTGTCCCCCCTTCACTCTCGCGCGTCTGTAGCTCGTCATGGACCTGAACGGCAACACAATACCCTGCAATCGCTGCCACACTGTGTGTGTCCCCCCTTCACTCTCGCGCGTCTGTAGCTCGTCATGGACCTGAACGGCAACACAATACCCTGCAATCGCTGCCACACTGTGTGTGTCCCCCCTTCACTCTCGCGCGTCTGTAGCTCGTCATGGACCTGAACGGCAACACAATACCCTGCAATCGCTGCCACACTGTGTGTGTCCCCCCTTCACTCTCGCGCGTCTGTAGCTCGTCATGGACCTGAACGGCAACACAATACCCTGCAATCGCTGCCATACTGTGTGTGTCCCCCCTTCACTCTCGCGCGTCTGTAGCTCGTCATGGACCTGAACGGCAACACAATACCCTGCAATCGCTGCCACACTGTGTGTGTCCCCCCTTCACTCTCGCGCGTCTGTAGCTCGTCATGGACCTGAACGGCAACACAATACCCTGCAATCGCTGCCATACTGTGTGTGTCCCCCCTTCACTCTCGCGCGTCTGTAGCTCGTCATGGACCTGAACGGCAACACAATACCCTGCAATCGCTGCCACACTGTGTGTGTCCCCCCTTCACTCTCGCGCGTCTGTAGCTCGTCATGGACCTGAACGGCAACACAATACCCTGCAATCGCTGCCATACTGTGTGTGTCCCCCCTTCACTCTCGCGCGTCTGTAGCTCGTCATGGACCTGAACGGCAACACAATACCCTGCAATCGCTGCCACACTGTGTGTGTCCCCCCCCTCCGCGCTTCCCTGATCATCACCCTCAAACACCCGTGTCACTTTAACAGATACACGACACCCACAGTCGTTTACGGAGAAGGGCAATGAAAAGTGCGGTGATTTCCGACTAATTATAATAACTTACACCAATTGTGGTTTATATGAAGCTGTACTACACGCACTGTTAGTACAAGTACTTCAGATATATATATATATACACATACTAGAAAAAAATATTGCATATCACGTTAACTAAAATGCACTAATTAAACATTACTATTTTGCTTAAACATAAATACAAACAACGAAAAATTCGCACATTTCTGTGAGAAAGCCTGGTGGTGATGTCATATCATGTTAACTTATAATCATTAATACATATTGTTGGAGTAAAAATTAAGTTACCAGCATAATACATTGTATGATTTACTTTCGTTTCCTCTCTGGCAATATTTTTCTGAACCATTACCAGCTAAGAATGGTCATTATTCAATAAACTTGTTGTTCTCACATGATAAACAGTGATCGTATGCATGATTCATTATGTGGTTTTAACATCTGTATTGAAAAATGTCCATACTTATGATGCCATATCTTCCTGTCTATGTGTTTATGTGTGTGTGCGAGTTTGTGTATGTTCCCTTCAAAATATCTGAAACCGCACTGATTTTCACTAATCTCGGCAAAGTTATATTCTTTTAAATGATATCCTTTCACCAAATTGGTTGCTACTTAGTAAATGCCACGTCTATAGTCTACTTTCAGAACGAAATATAGGTTTAGGAGATCAACATTACGTTGTGTGTGCTTTGGTTTATCGGTGTACTATTAACCCCCCTTTTTATAAAATCTTTTAACTCGTGAACCGAATATTACGAAACTCGGTACGCATGTTGTACTTCGGCATCCGACGTTTACAATTTTCAACCACACCAGGTATGTACTAAAAAAATGGCGGCTATTTTAACATTTAGGGCACTCTGTAATACCTCGAGAACCATACATTGGATTTACACCAATTTTGTAGGTTAACAGTTCATCATGAAGCACTCAACATATAAATGTATAATGTTCCAGGCCCGTCATTTTGGATGATATATGATTACATGAATAAATAAAACTCCTGCATCATATCTTCATCTAGCCAACCGATTCCTGCCGAATTTGTCATTGAGTAATTTAATCGTAGTTTATACAAACAATTACGAATTAAGAGGATATGGCATGATTTGAGATGATTATACACTTATTTACAAAATGGCTGATATATAAATATTTTAGTTTAATTGGCTCTATCTGCCATATAACTTGACCGATGTGGACAAAACGTGATGCGCTGAAAGCATATATTGCAAACATCACATATGTCAATATATAGCTTTTTCTATTCTCAATTTTATAATATACTGCCACATGGAAAATATAACTTTTACGTCATACTTCGAGAAACCATTAATAAATTCCTACCAAATTCAGCAAGCAAGTAACGGAATGGTAGTCTATGAAAATTGATGTATTTTAAATATATAAGACACTTAAAAAAGAGACCTTTTAACCTTTTTGGCTTAGTATGCTCTTTCTTAGAAACCTTTCACTCAATTTAAACTTAACTGGGTATACTGACAGCATCTAGTACAATAGTTAAATATTTCTACTCGAAGCCTCTTCTAAACGCCATTTTGTAAGACAAAACTATATAAAAAATAAAGTTTTTATGTCATATATAGGGAAACAATTAACCTGTTCCCACTATATACCGCAAACAAGTGATACTATGGTACGCCATGTAACCTTATATTAAAAATGACGGAGATTTACATATTTCGAATTACTATATTACCAAAACGTTACACTGATTACAGCATAAATTGATGCTCCGAATCCTACCTCTACAGGGTGTTTTTGAAATGAGTGCAGATATTTAGGGGGATCGGCGCTGAATACATTAGATGCATAGCGCTGCCCAAATCTCTAACTCATTACAGGAAACTGGTCCGTAATACTGGGTTCCTCTCTTCCTCTTACGACCGCGGTGTTGTAATAGGGTACTCACCCCCCACCCCCCCCAACGTGGAGACACGTGTTTGATACCCGGCGGAGTTACCCGCATTTCAGGATTTGGGGAACAAAGTTGTGGTGGTGGTGGTGGTGGTGGTGGGGAGGTTTGTGTAGCTCATAACATCGAGGTCTTGAGAGCCAATGAGGGTGAAGTGAGATGAGCGCGGAGCAGCACCAGAATGCAAGGAGATACGGGATACCCCCGAAAAAAAACCCGCCGACCAGTCGTATCGTCCAGCACGATTCGTAAATGCAAAAATCCGGGGGCGACCCCTCCGCTGCTCTGCCATCACCTCGTCCCCCTCGTCAACGTTCAAGACACCACTGCTAAGCGCCGACCATGGACTCTCAACTCAACTCGCCAATTACACGTCCTAGCTCGTTAACCTGTGTAGATCTAAGGAAATAGAAATTTTGATTAACTGCGCGGAACTCGGCGTATCTACGCGCGGATGTCCGGCTGTCACTGTGTGTGAAGTGCAGTCGCTGCGGCGTGTGACGTCACGTGAACCTGCCTGCTGTTCGCCTCGCCACTCGGCTGCTGCAAGTCGCTGTTCTCTGCGCTCGCTATCCCTCATCCCCTTCACCCCTCACTCATCATAGCGACCGACAACGACATTCGCCGAGCTCGTACTTTCCACCGGCGCCGCGCGACCATTATTCATCCGCTGCCAGCGCGCCCTGCCTTCTTTGGCGTGATTACACCGCCATATTTACACTAATGACTCTTTATCCGCGACTCGGCCTGCCGCCTGCACGCAGACTGCTCCGAGTTGCCTCCTCACGCCGCAGTGCCGCCACCTGTCCACAACACACCTCACTACTATCAAATGTGTTCTGCTTTGGTAACCATTTCTTCGGAACTATTCGTAGTTACACACATTTTGCTTTTTCAATAACGGACTTGCCGTATATTTCACAGAACCTTCTCAGAACCTACGGAACTTCTTCGTATATTAATTTTTTAACTTCCTGTAATTCCAGTTAAAGAAAAACTGGACTTTTCCTTATAAAGGTGTTTTTTTTTGTGTTAAAAAGTTAAAATGTTTAAATCTGAAACAAGGGTTTGAAAACGAAATAAAATATTTCTAATTTATGATGCAAATCACCCACTTACCACATTCTGTACACAATAATGACCATACATCAATATTGATAAAAATTTTACATTTGTTACTTTCCCAGTTTTTATCAATGTTTATTGTTTTAACTGTTGCTAACTTTTACACATACCTAATGCAACTTTCTAATGTTTCTTTGCATAAGTTGCGTGGATATCCCAACTGTCAACCACACGATTATTTTCTGGTTACAGTAGCAAGGAGAGGTTCGTTTGGACCCAGCATTATTCGTTGCCAAAACCCGAAGATATTGGTTATATGGAGACGTTCGATATATTACTTTTTCGTCATCATGGATTGCTTTTAGGTATATCAACGGTACATTTACGTAACATATTTCCGTGCAAATACTGACATTTTTAACAGTGTAGGATAATGGCCGAATAAGAAAGTACGAATGTTAATGTTGTTAACCACTCTCTTTATCCAGCACTCCATGATTGATCCCGAAATAAAAGGTGAAAAATAAACCGATACATATTTTAACGCACATAAAGGAAAAGTATTGTAGACTTTCAGCGAGTATTATTGAGAGCCCTGCTTGGGATCTAATTGTCACCCCATTTAGTATCCTTCCACCAAATGCTACCTCACACAGGCACCATTACTGTTCATGTGTTGATAAGACGTAACTGTGAAACTGTTAGCAAAGCTCATTTGTTAATATTACGACAACTAGTTATTTATATGCACACAATAAAGATAAATTTAGATATATTAAAATGTAAACGTGTCATTTTGAAAGGTACAACATCTCGTACATCACTCAACTTTACTGGGAGCGTGCAAGTTGGCGTGTGCGTTCAAATAGAAAGTAAGAGGCAGGGACATTTTGTTTCGTATTTGTTTACAAAAGTTTCTATTTAACCAGGAGCTAACTTTATTTCTTGTTAGATTACATTTAGGCCAAAAAATGTTGCTTTTTTTAATGTAGCGTTGCTAATGAACTATAAATGGAGAGCTTCGTAGTGTCTGCATTTGTGGTTAATTAGGAGCTTTCTCCTGTCACAAAAGTGAACAAAACCTGACAGAAAAGAGACCCTCGATGTCTTCACTATTGGACATCACAATCCACAGCACAATGACACATAAACACGACACAAATTAACATTTTGTCACAGCTGCGTGGATGGAAAAGCAAATGTGTGAAAGGAGAGAGATTTGTATTGGCAGTGGCTTAGAAAGTTCCCGTAAGTTCAAATTTATTAAAACGTAAGTTGAAAATATTTTTTTAAATCCTAGTATCATAATGTATAAAAATTTTCGTGACAAATATTTCGCACAATAATAAATATTCTTACATGCGCAGCAGAAACGTTGTGCATAAAACAAACTAGGAGCCGAAAAAATTGTTACGAGAAAATATAAAAACGCTCCTTTGCAGAAGTTTCATCACTAGCGTCTTGCAGTAAAAACCAAACGTACACATTAAAAATGTTAAATGTGAGTGTAGCTAAAGTAAGCACCGAAAGTGATTTATATGTAAATACGGAGATCTGCCTGGGCATTTACTCGCAGTGGAGATAGAAAAAACTTTGGTAAATCACCCAAGGGGAGTCGGTGGGAATAGAACCACGCCCTTGCTGGTAGGGGTCGCGATGGTGTAGTGGTTAGACTACTCGCCTCCCACCTAGGTGAACCGGGTTCGATTCCCGCAGGGTCACTCCCAGAATTTCGCATGTGGGAATCGTGCCGGACGATGCCGCTAGTTGACCGGTTTGCTCGGTGATCTCCCATTTCCCCTGCCCTTGCATTCCTGAGCTGATCCATACTCACCTCTCTTCACCCTCATCGGCTCTCAAGACCTCGATGTTAAAATCTCTCAACTCAACTCAGCATTTCAGACTTCATAGTGATATAGTTCTGCGCTTGGAGATTCGCGCCTCATTAGCCTACTCGCCTTTGGAAGATAGGCTTATGCAATCATGCCAGTTCCTGTCTGGGATTGTCTGCCCTCAATACATTGTAATCCTGTGAACCAGGTTCCACCAGGCTTTGTACAGATGCAGTACTTAGTAAGAACATCGGACTTTTACAGTTGTCTGACACGCAGTGCCCCCTATTTTAAAATTGTGGCAATTCTAACATTTAGGGTACTATTTCATATCTAGGGAACCATTCAACCAATTTAAACCAAATTTCGTATTTTCATAGGTCATTATATAAACCTTAAATTTAGGAAAATTCATGGTTTATGGTCTACCATTTCCGTTCATAGAACTACATGAAAAAATATGGCTTTCTCATAATATCTCGTAAAATACCGAGTAGATTCGTGCATAACTTCGCAGGTAACTAATACTATGGTAGGCTATGTTACCATATACAATTAAATGGACAAGGCACATTTTGGTTAATATCGTATTTATGTACTATACCATTTAACCAGTTTAGATCGAACTTAGTATGATTAAATATGGCAATACATAGACTATTTCGAAGACCATTATGTGAGAGAGCGCTACACAAAAATACAGTTTATCTGTCGTATCTCGGGAAACAATTGCTACCGAATTTAGCAAACAAGAAATACTACGGTGCTCCACGCCAAGCAATATGTTTTCAGTGAGCCAGGCATTTATATTTAAAACTGTAGCCATATTGACGTTTTGTTTATTGACATACAGATCGTTTATCAGATATGTCTTTTCATAGGCCACTTTTTTACATGTTACTTTTATCTGAGCCTTCGAGTATGTCCTACTTCATCACATTTACTCGCATAAATGTGTATTGAAAAGTGGGATAATTAGTTACATTGGTAATTTATTTTTTTCTTAAATTGCTTGGAGCGAGATTTGTGTACGATTATAACATACATGCGCACAAAATGCACACAATATTTAATATTTTTTTCAAACATTTTCCATCTTGTGGATGCCATACGAGTTTCATAAAAACTCCGTTCTATATACTTCACTGACTACACATCAGAATATCTATTTTGCCTCTTACTACACCCGAACACAACTCAATGTGTAAAACATACTTGGGAAAATAAATTATGATTCTCGGGTCCCGCCAAGCCATCACGCCCAAGAAACGTGGCAGGGTCTGGGTTGGTTATTGTCAATGGTTTTTCGTGGAGGCCAAAACTGCATTCCATCATAGTCTAAAGATATATGCCTCCACAGCGAAAACACGTATTCGAAGGGGGAAAACATCGCAGTTGGCTCTCAACATAAACACGCCACTAATGAAGTTTAATGTATGTCTCAAACACAACATTGATAAACCGAGCCCACACAACGAAAGGAAGGTATTCGAATCGAAAGGCAAGATATCCAAAATACTCTAATAACCTTATACTGGATATGTATGTCACGAGAAAGAAGCACATAAAGAGCATGTTCCGGGTTAATTATTAACGAAAAATCAATCACGTAGTGCCCCTTCCCCTTTAAATTAAACGCTTGCCCCCTTCAGCAAAACATTTGTTAAAAAATACATGTTGGAAAAAATCGTGTGTCTGGTACGGGTGCATATGCAGCTTTATGTAAAGTAATAAGGCTCTAAAAACCTAAAAAGAGAGTTAAAACCACGTCGCTACGCCTCACGGTTTGCGATATGCACAGTGAAGGATCCCTTGCATTCCTCCTCACCAAGGTATAGACGCTCATCGATAAAAAACATTTCCTCCCAAGTTTAAAATCAGTACGTTAGAAAATTTACGGAGCGGGAAAAAATATCCATATGGGTACTCCACGTGCATCGATATTTCTAGCTCAGTGTCCGAATGTTAAACTCTTTATACATGTAAATAATGTACGTTTAGAAAGATGGGACATAGCATCTCCGTGGTCGCGATAACATTTGGATGTTCGCGTACGACCATCTCACGAATGTACCGTGAATATCGGGAATCAGGTAAAACATCACATCTTCGACATCGCTGCGGCCGGAAAAAGATCGCGAAAGAACGGGACAAACGACGACTGACGAGAATCATTAAACGTGACAGACGTGCAACCCTTTCTCAAATTGGCGCAGATTTCAATGCCTCCTGCATACCTTCAGACATTAGTCGAGTCCATGCCACGTCGTCTTGCGGCACTTCTGCGTGCTCGGGGGGCCCTAAACGATATTAGGCAGGTGTACCAGTTTTTTTTAGCTCTTCAGTGTACAAAGAGCCAAATAAACTGGTGCACTTGCAATTGTTTTTTATCTCGCTCTCCGTAGCTCCGATGTCCCTTGTGCAGCATGGAGATTACTTACACCAGCAATGCCAAACCACATGGGTCATAACCGAATTTTTTGAAATTGACCCGCGACTCCCAATTTAGTGGTTAATATGGCAGGCTCTTTTTGCTTAAGGATATGTGAACATAGGTGAACATGGCGTAGAAATTGTGAAGATTTCGCGAAAGATTATACATGCAATTTTTTCAAGGAGTATATGTTCGATCAAGTTGCTNCACGTGCATCGATATTTCTAGCTCAGTGTCCGAATGTTAAACTCTTTATACATGTAAATAATGTACGTTTAGAAAGTTTTTGGGGGGAAACATTATATACCGCGAGGAGACGCTAGCGTAAAGGTACACCCACCACAAGTACAAAATCATAAAAAAACAGTTACCTTCGGCAAACTAAATTTCTATATTTTCATACATTCGTGTGCGCTCGCTTCATTAATAGATACATCCGATCCGAGGTTAAACACCCCCAACATCCCCCACCAGAGTCCAACCACACTGATACGAGAATTTAGCCTAATGAAAAGTGGCATGCAAACATGTGTATGTGTATGTGCGGCCTCTAAACAAGCAGGTGTCAATAGTATTCAATCTTTACGAACTACGCGAATAATAAACTATGTTAGTATTATTCCCGAGATGCTAACCACCATGCATATTTATACCACAATACGAGTCCTAGCAAATAAACGCGCATACAGCTGTAATTCACTACCCTTCAACTTCGTCGAGACATATAGGGAAATACTTCACAAGTGCGAAAAAAAATTAGAGCATATTGCAGCCAGTGCATTACGGAGGTCATGAAATTTTAGTGTTATGTTAATCTTTTTCGAATATAGAAAATTAATTCTATGTACATATTTTTTTGTAATTAAATTTTTGCTCGAAATCCACCTTCGTTTTTTTATTGTATAAAAAATCAAATGTGAAATTTTTTATTACTTCCAGTGAAACCAATGATATTTTGTGATGCTGTCAAACTAAGAAATAAGAAAAAAATGGTACATTCTCCACTTGCTCAAACGTCAAACACACACACGCACACACACAGAGCCCGAAATATCCCAATTGCTGGAGAGACTGATAGACGCATTAAAAAAACTATTAAGACGAAAGCTTACTTAACGAAGCGGTTAGGAGTGCCATAACAGAAGTNCTTCAGCAGATATCCTCGAATGAATAAAACAAATATAAATATGTTGCTTTTTATGTCTTGTCTATCATGTATGTGAAAATATTGTTAATTACGAAAGTATTTTTTAATCTTCTCCAATAAAATATAAATAAGTAATTAAATAAAATAGTGGTATTGACAGAGGAACGAAATAAATGTATTCAGTCGCACTCTGTGTAAGATATCGTCATGAGTTACAAAAAATTGAATGCGACCAACTTTAAATTTTAACATTAAAATTATTTTATTACTAACAGAAATTGAGAGACGTTTCCTGAGTTCTATAAAATAATGTACAGTTTCAATTAAGTTTTAAAAAATAATTATATCGATTTAATGACTTATTATTATGGGCAGAGAAATAAAGAAAATAAATATTTGTAGAGTTCTACAGATTGGCCATTAATTTAAAAAAAAAAAATATTCAAGATGTCTTAAATTTTTAAAATATTGTATCGGTATATTTTTTATTAAAAAAGAAAGGATTTTCAAATTACAGTGATGACTAATTTTCAATATAAAAGTTATCAATTCAGTAATTCATGCTTACCACATCATCTACATCACATATATTTGTAGGAACACTATCGAATGAAGAATTTTTAAAACGAACGAATATAAAAAAATATTCAATTTTCGATGCCGCTTACCTGTAAAACCATTTCGCTTAACAGATTGACCGTAACACATTAACCGAAATTTATATAGAATTTTTAATATGTACATTTTATTTTTTAAGTAATTTTTTTAAATTTTGCAATCTGTCTCCAATTTGCAGTGTCCAGGGTGACCGGGAGGTTGAGATCAAGGACAGAACATCCAACATGGCTGCCGCCACACTCAACCATGCCGATGTACAACTAGAATGACAGAGCGGGAACACCTATACGACTGGGTCCTCGCCTCTCGTCCTAGCCTACTGTACCCGATGAAACGTTTTGAATCTTTCTCGGGTGTTAACTATTGATGTTCAAGAGCTGCGTTACTCTGAAATATAAGGAAAATATGTCCCATATTTCAACTTCGTTTAGAAACCTTAAATATAACCGAGATATTTAGTGAATGGGCAAGACATTTGGACAGAGCCTAACAGCGCAGGTGTTGAGAACCGACAAGGTGAAGCGTGGTGGAGCTAGATCACCGACAGGTCATAATGGTGGGAGAAACGGCAGCACCTCGAGAAAACACAATAGCCGGCAGCAACATCTCTCATGCTGAAGGTACCGTGTACGTTACTCTGCCGGAGACTGAGGTGTCTAACTGCAAGACGGTAGGGAGAGAGACTGCGTGGCATCAGCTGTCGGATCAACATGATTAGTAGAATGGATGGCTGAAGAGAGCGAGAAGGCGACGCAAATAGCTGTGTCGTTGGTTGCACAAGTACTTACGGAAACAGAACCCCCGATGTAGTTTAATTCATTTCCAACACGGAAAACTGAAGAGGAGCGACTTCAGTTGTGGACACAGGCAGTGCGCAGACCAACGTATGTCGCGTTACACGGTTTAGGTAGGATGTAGGAAAGACTTTCAATGTACATTACTTTTATTTTACTTTCAGGTGACAACTGTTTTTATAAACGACGTCCCAATGAAGTATATTTAACATAGTAAACATTAGTAGGCATAATAAGCTTACATATTAGGCTTTCTAGTTCATTGACGAAATTGCGTGAAAAAAAATAACGATGACATCTATGTGATGATAAATAAATATTTATTGGTATGTATTCATATCGATAAATAGTGAATATTTTATTTCTCAGTCTTGATGAGTCACCAACAGCCGCATCAACAATATGTAGCAGTAATTTTATTGGAAACAGACGGACAGGACATCCCCAGAGTCCAGTACACGTCACCAGTATTTTCCCACAAGATTGTATTATAAATACAGCCTCATCTCATGCTGTGGCAACGCTTGAAAGAGCCGCAAAATGAAGTAAGAATAATGGCAATGCAAGTTTAGTAGAAGACGAGTGTTCAACGAGTGCTTCTGTTGCGAAGCTCGAAGTTGCGGTGCAGACAGCCGTCAGCGGAACCTTTCCTAGCGATTTAGTTTTTGTTGCACGATCAGTGGGTGTGAATTGTCTACTCAAGCGTCTGTTCCACTGTATACGGAACTTGAGTGTCACGTGAAACGTTACGGCAAGGCCTCAGGAACAAGTCATGTAAGTTATACTGGGTTTCCAGGGATGTTCTTCAATCACAGGTGAAACAGAACTACGAGAGTTAACCGGAGTGGCATTGTGATTTTCACAAATGTCAATTCACAAATGCTAACATTCTTACCAACTGAAACACAATCGTTCAGTAAGATTAGCAAAGGAAATCGCTTGTTCTTATTTTTGACAAAAATGAAAACTGGATTGTCATCGCACATTTTTACTATAACTCAAATGTTGCTGGCATCTGCAATGGATAATTATGTGTTTTGGCCCAGCAGGGAACGTGCTGTGGAGACAACGCCGGAAGTTTTTTAAAATAAACTACCCCAAGTGCAGAGTGATAGTTTGGCTGTACGGAGGTTAAAGTTGAACAGCCACCAAGCATTGACCGAAGAGTATTTCTTCACTCAGATTACAAAGGTACGTACACAAATTCCTAATAGGCATTGCACAAAGTAGAATGGTTTGCTTCAAATCAAAATGCTACGGCGGCAGGTCGAGAGACACATTTACCACAAACGACTGCGGGTTGTTGACGTTATCGGAGAGCGGCGACGAAGTAAAGGCTGATAAAGGTTTCCCAGGAATTAAAACAAGCCTCTCCGACAAGATGGTCGTTGTCGTTACTCGGCCATTTCTTCATGATGGTAAGTTGACAGCTGAAGAAGTTGAAACTACCTACAATGTTGTCAGTGTTCGAATTAACGTAGATAGGTGCATTCGCCAAATTAAAATATATGGCATATTAGACACACTATCGACTGAACTGTTCCCATATGTCGATATTGTTCGTATGTGTTGTGTTTTAGTAAATTTGCAGTCTCCCNTAATTCATTTCCAACACGGAAAACTGAAGAGGAGCGACTTCAGTTGTGGACACAGGCAGTGCGCAGACCAACGTATGTCGCGTTACACGGTTTAGGTAGGATGTAGGAAAGACTTTCAATGTACATTACTTTTATTTTACTTTCAGGTGACAACTGTTTTTATAAACGACGTCCCAATGAAGTATATTTAACATAGTAAACATTAGTAGGCATAATAAGCTTACATATTAGGCTTTCTAGTTCATTGACGAAATTGCGTGAAAAAAAATAACGATGACATCTATGTGATGATAAATAAATATTTATTGGTATGTATTCATATCGATAAATAGTGAATATTTTATTTCTCAGTCTTGATGAGTCACCAACAGCCGCATCAACAATATGTAGCAGTAATTTTATTGGAAACAGACGGACAGGACATCCCCAGAGTCCAGTACACGTCACCAGTATTTTCCCACAAGATTGTATTATAAATACAGCCTCATCTCATGCTGTGGCAACGCTTGAAAGAGCCGCAAAATGAAGTAAGAATAATGGCAATGCAAGTTTAGTAGAAGACGAGTGTTCAACGAGTGCTTCTGTTGCGAAGCTCGAAGTTGCGGTGCAGACAGCCGTCAGCGGAACCTTTCCTAGCGATTTAGTTTTTGTTGCACGATCAGTGGGTGTGAATTGTCTACTCAAGCGTCTGTTCCACTGTATACGGAACTTGAGTGTCACGTGAAACGTTACGGCAAGGCCTCAGGAACAAGTCATGTAAGTTATACTGGGTTTCCAGGGATGTTCTTCAATCACAGGTGAAACAGAACTACGAGAGTTAACCGGAGTGGCATTGTGATTTTCACAAATGTCAATTCACAAATGCTAACATTCTTACCAACTGAAACACAATCGTTCAGTAAGATTAGCAAAGGAAATCGCTTGTTCTTATTTTTGACAAAAATGAAAACTGGATTGTCATCGCACATTTTTACTATAACTCAAATGTTGCTGGCATCTGCAATGGATAATTATGTGTTTTGGCCCAGCAGGGAACGTGCTGTGGAGACAACGCCGGAAGTTTTTTAAAATAAACTACCCCAAGTGCAGAGTGATAGTTTGGCTGTACGGAGGTTAAAGTTGAACAGCCACCAAGCATTGACCGAAGAGTATTTCTTCACTCAGATTACAAAGGTACGTACACAAATTCCTAATAGGCATTGCACAAAGTAGAATGGTTTGCTTCAAATCAAAATGCTACGGCGGCAGGTCGAGAGACACATTTACCACAAACGACTGCGGGTTGTTGACGTTATCGGAGAGCGGCGACGAAGTAAAGGCTGATAAAGGTTTCCCAGGAATTAAAACAAGCCTCTCCGACAAGATGGTCGTTGTCGTTACTCGGCCATTTCTTCATGATGGTAAGTTGACAGCTGAAGAAGTTGAAACTACCTACAATGTTGTCAGTGTTCGAATTAACGTAGATAGGTGCATTCGCCAAATTAAAATATATGGCATATTAGACACACTATCGACTGAACTGTTCCCATATGTCGATATTGTTCGTATGTGTTGTGTTTTAGTAAATTTGCAGTCTCCCATAGTTCAAGATGTAAAATCAAGTCAAGGTTTTCACTATTGCAGCACACTGAGGTAAATAATGGTGGAATTTATACGCACAACATCTTGTCCATTAAAGGGGACAGAAGAGAGGTACGTGATAACAGAGAAAGTCAGGCAGCATTCAAAATATACGATGAATAAACTTTCTGCTGACATTGGCTGTTATTTTGTTTCTTCGGCATGAGCTGAAACAAGTTTTGGTACATAGTGAGAAAATTAAAATATTCCTATTTCATCAATACAACTCTGATTGTATTTTGAGTCCTGTTGCAATGTTATATAAACTAGTTGTTTTCTACTGTAAACAAATAAGTCACATTAGTCCATACCTCTTATGTACATTAGCATCTGGCACTGAGTGTAATACATGTGATTTATATTTAATTTAATATTTTTCTTTCCTTCTAAATGCAAATACTTCACGTTAACATTGCTGCTTCATCAATTATGCACTTATCGATACATGAAATTGGACACTTTACTTATAAAACTCTTTCAGTTCGCTCTTCATTAAACCACAATGCCATCTGGACTTCCACAAAGCAATGGCTGTAATTTGTGAACTATCAGACCACAGCATACAATTATCACGTGTTTTTGACAATTTTTTATGGCTTCAGATTTCATGTTATTCACGTGTCTCACGTTTCTTGCAGAAACACATTTCAGGCATCGATCATTACAATCTATTAAGGAACTCGCCAATGTGACAAAATCTTGTCTTGTAACTTTAATTCGATGAGCCTTGCTGCTTGCCGAAATGCGGACACGCCTTTCTCTAAACCATTCCAGACATTCTGCTTGCTTGTTTTTAAAGAAATTTCACTAACACATACGTTGTTTTCGTATAACGATGGTTCACCTTCATTGAGTGGTCTGAAAATTGATGTCATCGCCAAAGTCACATTGATTTTGTAAGAATTCTGTAGTTAATTTTTACACTCAACCAGTAGCACTGAATTTTCAACTGATTGTAGCAAATAACTAATTACTTTCTTACAGTCACGTTATATTTAACTTCTGTTTTCTGCAATCAACATTTCGCGTAAGGGAAATCCTATACCAATTACTTCATTTACATTTAAATTAGATGCTGGCACCAAAATTGTAGTTATTTCTTCGGCAACTAGTCACTAATTATCTTTCCCTTAGAATACTTTTCTTTTGCACCTCGTGGAATTTGGTTTACCCCGGGTTTTTGCGATGTCTGTCATCGAAGCCGTCCTTTCATTGTTTATGTAATAAAAAATTGCGGTTACATGTTCACCAGACTTACTAATCCTGCCGGAGAGGGGCATGTTCTAGCAGTAACATTTCTTTCGCCACTAATCCGCGGGAAAAAATCATAAGACAATTACGGATAACGAAAATAAAAGCATATTGCAAATTATTGCAGTACCATAAATTATGCGAGACAAAAACTTACCTCAAGTAACACTTTATAATGTAGGGCAGTAACACAAGTTCAACGAATCACTTCCGCTTTTATTTAAGAAATATCGCCCTTCCTTATTTCTTTGACATTATATACATTACAACAAATAAAAACTTTTCCCCCTTTTAATAAACTGTACTCACCCATACACCATTGTTGTGAAAACTGCAACACGCAGAAATTATGGCCTGAATGAATCCAAACTCGGAGGTTGTGTAGAAGAGTGTAAGAGCAATAAGTGATTACGATTGCAGAGAGAGATGGCATACACTTAGGCCCAGCAGTGCCATCTCTTGTTACGGGAAAGGTCCGTGTTACTCTAAGCTCAGACAGTGAAGAGCCGTCAAACGAATGAAAGCAAGTGCAAGTATGCCTCGTCGACGTCAAAGAGCGCCATATAAGCATGTGAGTGCGATTGAAAGGGGCAGAATTATCGGTCTCCAGGAAACGGGT
Source organism: Clitarchus hookeri (assembly GCA_002778355.1). Classification (NCBI taxonomy): domain Eukaryota; kingdom Metazoa; phylum Arthropoda; class Insecta; order Phasmatodea; family Phasmatidae; genus Clitarchus; species Clitarchus hookeri. The sequence goes on from NQII01000695.1 coordinate 60,551, forward strand.
TTGTCATACCGTAACATTTCGGCTCGTACAGGGCATGCTGCTACGACAGTGATGCGTGTCTGTAGCCAGTGGATGGAAGAGGGTCGTACGCAGCGACTATCGGGTACTGGACCCCACAACGTGACCACAGCACGCGATAACCGCCATATTGTCCGTATGGCCGTAACGGACCGTACAACCTCGTCCACAGTGTTGGCTCGACACTTGAGCACTGCAGCGGGTGTGGACCTATCGGCGTCGACATTTTGACGCTGTCTGCTGTGGGCTGGACTGGTGGCACACATGCCATTGCGTCGGCTTCCATTGTCCAGAAACCACAAACGTCTCAAACTTCAATGGGCACGTGATCGCCATCGTTGGTGGGCTGGGTGGCAAAATGTAGTGTTTTTGGACGAGTCCCGTTATAACCTGTCCTGCAGCGATGGCTGCATACATATCAGACGCTGCCGTGGTGACCGCAATATTGCAGTCAGCAATGCGGAGTGGCATAGCAAACAAACGCCAAGTGTGATAGTTTGGGGCCCCATCGGATATAACATGCGATATAGACTCCTACATATTGAGGGCAGTCTGAACAGCAACCGACACATCACGGAGGTTTTAGAGCCCGAGGTACTGCCCCTCCTTCAGGCGAATCCACATGCCATGTTTCAGCAGAACAATGCCCTGCCACATGTGGCGAGGAACGTGCAAGCCTTCTTCAATGAATGACGGACACCACTACTTTCCTGGCCTGCACGTTCGCCTGACATGTCGCCCATCGAACACGTCTGGAATTGGTCGGCGACTTGTTCGTCACGGACCTCCAGCAACCACTGTTGATGCGTTGTGTACTCGCATACAAACCGCGTGGAGGGAGGTTCCCCAGGAACATATCCAGGTCCTCATTGATTATATGCCATGTCTTTTAAGGACTGTGATTATAGCACGTGAAGGCTTCACGCCATACTGAATTCTCAAGAACAGAGACCATGCGCAGTTCTGTAATCCTAATCAGTTGTGTGTTGTCATGTGCTTAATCTGTCTAATTAAGTTCATTCCAATCATCTATATCCTTCTTGGTGTAGCATTTTTCACAAAAGTTAGTGTATTGACAGTTTTTATTGGCAGGAACCCGCACGTCAATTATCTATCACACATGTTTACTGAACAATGAATATGAAGGTGCGCCGTGGCGTCCTGCAGTTAGTTACACAGTAAGACACGGCGCGGCGCCACCAGTACCCCGTGCATGGCGCCTATAATCCCGGTACGACATGCAACTCTGCAATCTCTCTGTTATTTAAACGAAACTTTCTGCTTTCACTGCGTAGGACAGAATATTGTTCAAAATTGCGATGTGTCGTTCTAGTGAATAGAAATGTTTTGAGGGCAAATCGATAGCGTTTTTCTGTTGTAAAACAGCTAAGGAACTGTCAAACTTCAATATCGCCCTGTTGTTTCGTTTGGAGGGAATTTCAAGAATAATATTGGTGATAAAGGACGAAATAATTTCCACGTTCACCCTGCCTCCACAAGAATTATGCATTGAAATCAATAAAGTAAAACCTTGGCAATAATAAGCATCACATACGTTATTGGCTTCTTGTAAGGTGTGCAGTCAATACTAGTTATATTATTACTTCAGTGATTGTTAGCAAATAAATATAAGTTTGTATGCTGATTTCGATACTCTAAATTTACAAATGTAATCACACGTAANAGTGATTGTTAGCAAATAAATATAAGTTTGTATGCTGATTTCGATACTCTAAATTTACAAATGTAATCACACGTAAACGTCCTTAAAGTTTCTTTCATTGTTTATTTTTACATGTGTGAAAATAATAGTAATTTTTACCATTTCGTCTTATAGTTATTAATTATTTAGGATGTTGCGAAGAAGCAATACTTTCACACAGTACTATTTCACTGAGAAAAAGGTATTGTTGAATTAAACAAAAATTTTTTGGTGCAACAATTAATGGTTTTTGTAGGGGCAATTAATAATCCAAATTATTTTATTGTTCTTGTTTGGTTTCCACAAAGTAAGATTTGATTGGTGTATCTGAGGGTTTGTTTGACTCTAATTACATTCAAAAACAGTTTTGGCCGATATGAAAAAGACGCAAAGCATGACTGAGATTCGCACCTACATTGTTTGCACCCGAGCACTACGGCCAGTAACTTCTGCTTAACTGGCAACTGATAAATTCCGAATATTTTGAGTACATAATTACAAACACTGGACAACGTACGAAAACAAATGTTTCAGGTTTTATAGCATATTGTTCTTTACTATTGAAATTGTTTCATTAGGGTTTTTACACCATTATAAGGAGTAAATAAAATAAATAACTACACTTAAAATACTGTAGTTCAGGAGCATTACCTATATATATATATATATATATATATATATATATAT
>NQII01000695.1:63040-98365 GCA_002778355.1 Clitarchus hookeri
AGAGGTTTTGTTTATTCAAACGAATATTTTTTCAGATGAACAAAATTAATTTCGTTGCTTTTAAAGCCATTTTTACTACCTGTACAAATAAATGTTTTGTTGGCTGTTCTATCAGTATACAGGTTATTAAGATTGGTTAGCTACATGTTTGAAGGACAGCGACACGAGAGAGAGAGAGAGAGAGAGAGAGAGAGATTGTTTAGTCGGCCCTCACAATGAGGTCCTTTGCGCCGGTAAGGGTGACATGAGGTGAGGATGGAGCAGCGCTGGCAGTGCACCACGTTTCCCTCATGCGGAAGTGTGGGAGACCTCGCCGGAAATGGAACCCTGTTCGCCTTGACGGGAGGTTTGTACACTGAGTATTGCCTTCAGCGGTATGAACCATTGATAAGATCAGCAGGAAGGTTTATGAATAAATTACAAACAGGGAAGACCACTGAACACATAGTATCGCAACAAGCACACGACTTTTCACAAATAAACTATTGCTGATATATTTGGTACACACAAACATGTTCTAAATCAATTCCGCTTCACTATTGCAGGTAGGCCTACTCTTCCTGACAAGAGGCATGTCTGGGAACTTCGCTGATCAACTCGACGAACCACGAGGCCTTGCACACCAGCTCGCCGTCACTGACACTCGTCACTTGNTATATATATATATATATATATATATATATATATATATATGCCCCAACAAAATATTTTTTTTGGTAAAATGGCTTTAAAAGAAACGAAATTAATTTTTTCATCCAACAAAATACATGTTGATTCAACAAAATGTTTTGTTGACAGTGAAATTTTTTTTTGCTAAACAGAGAGGTTTTGTTTATTCAAACGAATATTTTTTCAGATGAACAAAATTAATTTCGTTGCTTTTAAAGCCATTTTTACTACCTGTACAAATAAATGTTTTGTTGGCTGTTCTATCAGTATACAGGTTATTAAGATTGGTTAGCTACATGTTTGAAGGACAGCGACACGAGAGAGAGAGAGAGAGAGAGAGAGAGAGATTGTTTAGTCGGCCCTCAGAATGAGGTCCTTTGCGCCGGTAAGGGTGACATGAGGTGAGGATGGAGCAGCGCTGGCAGTGCACCACGTTTCCCTCATGCGGAAGTGTGGGAGACCTCGCCGGAAATGGAACCCTGTTCGCCTTGACGGGAGGTTTGTACACTGAGTATTGCCTTCAGCGGTATGAACCATTTATAAGATCAGCAGGAAGGTTTATGAATAAATTACAAACAGGGAAGACCACTGAACACATAGTATCGCAACAAGCACACGACTTTTCACAAATAAACTATTGCTGATATAATTGGTACACACAAACATGTTCTAAATAAATTCCGCTTCACTATTGCAGGTAGGCCTACTCTTCCTGACAAGAGGCATGTTTGGGAACTTCGCTGATCAACTCGACGAACCACGAGGCCTTGCACACCAGCTCGCCGTCACTGACACTCGTCACTTGCAGCCACCCAGAGGCGAACAGCGTGCAGAGGAGTGGCCATTGTGGGAGAAGTAACTCCACCAGCAGGCCGAGAGCACAAGAAACTGCAGCACTCCTGGGATGCACACTTGTCCTACTCGGGCGGCGCTCCATCCTCCCCTCTTCTCCTTCCCCTCCACCCTCCTTCCGACCACTCCCCTCCCTCCCGTCATGCTCAGCTCCAAGCTCTCCCTTCCTGGAGTTGTCTGGTCAGCAGAGCACATTCAGACCAGCTGTGAACTGCAGGATATCACGATTAAGTAGCTTTACTTGTACCTGCCTTCGTCAAGTGTTTCCTTAGATAAGTAATAATAAAAAATAAAAAAATAATAGGTTTCAACCATTCATTTTGAACGGAGCGCAGAGAATATTAAATAATATGGAAAAATTAGAAATACATTTTATCTTTTCGTCGAGTTTATAATAAGACAACCAAATTCTCAGGGCCAGTTGCCACCTTGATTATAAAATTACCTAGATCTAATATGGGAAATAAATAGTGCTATATCACTCTGGGAACATAGTGCGATTAATTACTTCAACACCATCACAATCGAAATACAATCACTACATGCGTGCGTGTTTGTCTTTATAGAGGTTGTTTCTGAACAACACCGACAAACTCAAGGGGTCGCGTTGGTGTAGTGGTTAGAATACTCGCCTCACACCTAGGCGAACCGGGTGGGGTTGCTCTTGGATTTTCGCATGTGGGAATCGTGCCGGACGATGCCGCTGGTCGGTGGGTTTTCTCGGGAATCTCCCGTTTCCCCCGCCCTTTCATTCCGGCTCTGCTCCAACTAACCTCGCTTCACCCTCATCACCTTTCAAGATCTCGCTGTTAAGAGCCGCCCAAATCTCTCCACATCAACTTCCACTTCCAAGAAAACTCGGGACGAAAATATAGGTGTCCCTTTTCTCTAGTGTGTTTATTAAGGGAGTTATGCGACCCCAAACATCGAATTTTAAAATGCTTTCCGTTGAAAATGTTAGAAAATACTTGCGGTTAATCAACAAATCATGATACAATTTTCATGTAACAGAGATCTGGGCCGTTTGAAAATACGTTACAACTATTTTACTGTGGCGTCACTCCTAGTGTACTACTTTGAAACAATTTTGAAACCCCATTTTCAGTATTCAATGTACTAAAAGTATCGCGAGTAACATTAATTGTCTCATTACATGTTTGTATTTAATCAATACAGTAATATTAGTTTGACCATCTACAATGTAATTAATAATGTATATTGGTNCTTAGTTTGACCATCTACAATGTAATTAATAATGTATATTGGTCCGGTGTGAATATACAACTAAATATTTCATTAATTTATTTATTTAAAAATATGCAATGTGTTATTTACGAATTTCATTTTATTTAATCAGGGTTCGTCTACATATTATNATTTAAAAATATGCAATGTGTTATTTACGAATTTCATTTTATTTAATCAGGGTTCGTCTACATATTATCATGTACGTATTTGTCTCGTAACTTTGATTTCAATTCCTTTCTTGGTCTGTGCTTCGAAAGCTACTTTTTTAATGCCATCTCGCCTGCAGACTCGTGATTCAGGAGGGATTATTTCTCTACCGACCGGATATGAAAAGCTGCGTTGCAGATTCCTGCAGTCGCCGTCTGAGACTACCCCTTCTTTCCTGCAGCTGCAGTTCTTGCAAATTTTCTCGGCGTATCCCTGCCGCTTGACGCGTGATTCCGCNCTACCCCTTCTTTCCTGCAGCTGCAGTTCTTGCAAATTTTCTCGGCGTATCCCTGCCGCTTGACGCGTGATTCCGCGTAAGAAATGCTCCTTTGTTCACGTGAGATGGTCCCACACCTCTGTGCACTTCAACACAGTTCGTCTCTTCTGGAAAGCAGGCGACATCTAGCGTCGTAAAGCTAAGCTTTTCGTTCTTCTTTTGTTTAGCACTTGGCTTTTGTCCGCACCTTTGTTAAAACACTTATTTCCACCCCGCCGGCCGGCCGACATGTTTTGCTCGTGTTGTGCGGCGGGCATGGTGGCATTTGGCGACACCTCGTGCCTACGACAATGCAGAAGTACACCNTGTTTTGCTCGTGTTGTGCGGCGGGCATGGTGGCATTTGGCGACACCTCGTGCCTACGACAATGCAGAAGTACACGTGGCCATCATGTAGTCCGTCTTACACCTAGTTGTTTATCTTTGTGAGTTTGTGTGTTTCTTTTGTGAATTCATTTGTTTCAGTGTTTCAAAATGTAGTGCACCGATTGGATATGTTCTGTCTTCCCTCTCTGGTGAGAAACGCTTCAGTTTTATAGTTGTTATTCTTGTGCACCAGTTATTTTCACTCACAAATTTTTCACGTTTGCATTTCGTTTTAGTGAGTCTGCAAGTGACAGGTATTTCTTTACTGCGCGGGCCAGCCTAGACTTTACTGTGTGCTTAAGCCTAACATTTCTGCACGTACTGGCTGAATTCTTTTATTGACCTTGGAGTAACCCTTCTGCACATGGGTGACTTCGTAGTCAAGTTAATTTTCTTCATGCTCGTGTTCAACAGTGAACCACGTAATATTCTTGTCAGGGAAATCACTTAACTGTTTCCTTNCACTGTTTCCGTGGATTCGACGGTTGTCATACAGCTAAGTTAAAACAGGGACTTTAAAAATAATTATTTTGTCTTTTGAAAGTTGTTTTATCATACATATGCCTTGGACAGTTTGTATTGTCTATTTGGGTTTCAAACTATAATTGAAAGTATTCGCTGTTAAGTGTTAATATCATATTTGTAAACAGTAAGCTTAATATTAATGTAACTTGAAATTAAAACATTTTTAAATTTTATATAAATTAGCATCATTAGTTGTTAGGGATGCATCCCAGAAGTCTCCTTTCTAATACTTACATCCCAAGTATTTTTTATACTTTTATCCTTATTGATGATTTTAATTCTATTATACAAAAGGCTCATTCATTTTTTGTCATAAAAGACGCTTAACTCATTCAATATATAAAATAAAATTTGCTGTTAATTACTCTATAATTATGTTGCCTTTTAAAAGGTAAATTTGTTATCAGTTTGTTTTATGATCTACTATCTTCTTGGACTAATATTTATCATATTCTGTTATCTCTTTTTTAACTGTCATTAATTTATTTTTAATGATAATGGAAGTAATTATTTTCATTATCGACTGTTATTTGTTTGTCTTTGAACAGAATAAATAAATTAACAGAAAATATTTAGTAACGAACAACCAAAAGTCACGTATTTTATTTATAGACAATTAAGTCTTCCTCTGGGACTATATGTTTTTTAATTATACGAGTTGGTCTTGTATTTTTATTTTTTATTTATTCTCTCTATTTTGTGCCCTGTACGGTTACCAAACATGATTTTTTTACTAGAGCTTCCTATTTTGCTTGTAAGAGCATATTGAAAATATATATTAATTATTATATATATATTCCTTTTATACTTGTTTGTGCCAGGTCCTTTGTTAATTCAATTTCTATATTATGCCACATTGTTTGCTATGGTTTCTGTAGCATTTTGTTTGTTATTTGTCTTGTATGTATTGGTCGTACATGGACACAGATATTACACCGCTGGAAACGTGACTAGCAATGTCGTCCTCCTTCACGGTACAAATGGGGGTCGACGTGATTATTTTTGGATAAAACTTTGTAACATGAAGAAGTGTGCGATTTTTAAACACATATTTTGAACCAGCACTTGTAAATCAACAGAAAAGGTCGTCTTGATGGAAAATTCAGAAACTAGTTTTCCAGAAATTCATGCGGAACTTTCAAAAAGTTTACACAACTCTCTGAANCATAGTGCGATTAATTACTTCAACACCATCACAATCGAAATACAATCACTACATGCGTGCGTGTTTGTCTTTATAAAGGTTGTTTCTGAACAACACCGAGAAACTCAAGGGGTCGCGTTGGTGTAGTGGTTAGAATACTCGCCTCACACCTAGGCGAACCGGGTGGGGTTGCTCTTGGATTTTCGCATGTGGGAATCGTGCCGGACGATGCCGCTGGTCGGTGGGTTTTCTCGGGAATCTCCCGTTTCCCCCGCCCTTTCATTCCAGCTCTGCTCCAACTAACCTCGCTTCACCCTCATCACCTCTCAAGATCTCGCTGTTAAGAGCCGCCCAAATCTCTCCACATCAACTTCCACTTCCAAGAAAACTCGGGACGAAAATATAGGTGTCCCTTTTCTCTAGTGTGTTTATTAAGGGAGTTATGCGACCCCAAACATCGAATTTTAAAATGCTTTCCGTTGAAAATGTTAGAAAATACTTGCGGTTAATCAACAAATCATGATACAATTTTCATGTAACAGAGATCTGGGCCGTTTGAAAATACGTTACAACTATTTTACTGTGGCGTCACTCCTAGTGTACTACTTTGAAACAATTTTGAAACCCCATTTTCAGTATTCAATGTACTAAAAGTATCGCGAGTAACATTAATTGTCTCATTACATGTTTGTATTTAATCAATACAGTAATATTAGTTTGACCATCTACAATGTAATTAATAATGTATATTGGTCCGGTGTGAATATACAACTAAATATTTCATTTATTTATTTATTTAAAAATATGCAATGTGTTATTTACGAATTTCATTTTATTTAATCAGGGTTCGTCTACATATTATCATGTACGTATTTGTCTCGTAACTTTGATTTCAACTCCTTTCTTGGTCTGTGCTTCGAAAGCTACTTTTTTAATGCCATCTCGCCTGCAGACTCGTGATTCAGGAGCGATTATTTCTCTACCGACCGGATATGAAAAGCTGCGTTGCAGATTCCTGCAGTCGCCGTCTGAGGCTACCCCTTCTTTCCTGCAGCTGCAGTTCTTGCAAATTTTCTCGGCGTATCCCTGCCGCTTGACGCGTGATTCCGCGTAAGAAATGCTCCTTTGTTCACGTGAGATGGTCCCACACCTCTGTGCACTTCAACACAGTTCGTCTCTTCTGGAAAGCAGGCGACATCTAGCGTCGTAAAGCTAAGCTTTTCGTTCGTCTTTTGTTTAGCACTTGGCTTTTGTCCGCACCTTTGTTAAAACACTTATTTCCACCCCGCCGGCCGGCCGACATGTTTTGCTCGTGTTGTGCGGCGGGCATGGTGGCATTTGGCGACACCTCGTGCCTACGACAATGCAGAAGTACACCTAGTTGTTTATCTTTGTGAGTTTGTGTGTTTCTTTTGTGAATTCATTTGTTTCAGTGTTTCAAAATGTAGTGCACCGATTGGATATGTTCTGTCTTCCCTCTCTGGTGAGAGACGCTTCAGTTTTATAGTTGTTATTCTTGTGCACCAGTTATTTTCACTCACAAATTTTTCACGTTTGCATTTCGTTTTAGTGAGTCTGCAAGTGACAGGTATTTCTTTACTGCGCGGGCCAGCCTAAACTTTACTGTGTGCTTAAGCCTAACATTTCTGCACGTACTGGCTGAATTCTTTTATTGACCTTGGAGTAACCCTTCTGCACATGGGTGACTTCGTAGTCAAGTTAATTTTCTTCATGCTCGTGTTCAACAGTGAACCACGTAATATTCTTGTCAGGGAAATCACTTAACTGTTTCCTTGGATTCGACGGTTGTCATACAGCTAAGTTAAAACAGGGACTTTAAAAATAATTATTTTGTCTTTTGAAAGTTGTTTTATCATACATATGCTTTGGACTGTTTGTATTGTCTATTTGGGTTTCAAACTATAATTGAAAGTATTCGCTGTTAAGTGTTAATATCATATTTGTAAACAGTAAGCTTAATATTAATGTAACTTGAGATTAAAACATTTTTAAATTTTATATAAATTAGCATCATTAGTTGTTAGGGATGCATCCCAGAAGTCTCCTTTCTAATACTTACATCCCAAGTCTTTTTTATACTTTTATCCTTATTGATGATTTTAATTCTATTATACAAAAGGCTCATTAATTTTTTGTCATAAAATACGCTTAACTCATTCAATATATAAAATAAAATTTGCTGTTCATTACTCTATAATTATGTTGCCTTTTAAAAGGTTAATTTGTTATCAGTTTGTTTTATGATCTACTATCTTCTTGGACTAATATTTATCATATTCTGTTATCTCTTTTTTAACTGTCATTAATTTATTTTTAATGATAATGGAAGTAATTATTTTCATTATCGACTGTTATTTGTTTGTCTTTGAACAGAATAAATAAATTAACAGAAAATATTTAGTAACGAACAACCAAAAGTCACGTATTTTATTTATAGACAATTAAGTCTTCCTCTGGGACTATATGTTTTTTAATTATACGAGTTGGTCTTGTATTTTTATTTTTTATTTATTCTCTCTCTTTTGTGCCCTGTACGGTTACCAAACATGATTTTTTTACTAGAGCTTCCTATTTTGCTTGTAAGAGCATATTGAAAATATATATTAATTATTATATATATATATATATATTCCTTTTATACTTGTTTGTGCCAGGTCCTTTGTTAATTCAATTTCTATATTATGCCACATTGTTTGCTATGGTTTCTGTAGCATTTTATTTGTTGTTTGTCTTTTATGTATTGGTCGTACATGGACACAGATATTACACGGCTGGAAACGTGGCTAGCAATGTCGTCCTCCTTCACGGTACAAATGGGGGTCGACGTGATTATTTTTGGATAAAACTTTGTAACATGAAGAAGTGTGCGATTTTTAAACACATATTTTGAACCAGCACTTGTAAATCAACAGAAAAGGTCATCTTGATGGAAAATTCAGAAACTAGTTTTCCAGAAATTCATGCGGGACTTTCAAAAAGTTTACACAACTCTCTGAACACCAATTTGTCCCTAATTACAAGTTCATTCTGATATTTTTAACTAACAGCATTTCAAAACTCGAAAGTGGGGCGCATATCCCCCTTAATGTCACCAAAGGTGAAATTATTACTTAAGTTTTAGTTTCATATTTTTACAAGGAACGACATACCAGAATTTGTCGGTTTTGTTGAAAAATATCTTGTATATACAGAATTGGGCTGAATTCGTCTGACAAATATCGTGAGCTATACGGAACACATTATACGTAAACTGAATATTAAGGCAGATACAAGGGCTAGAGAATCTAGATTAACTGTATTTTGTAAAATATCGCAAACCAAGTGAACATAAATTATAGTTGTAGTAAAATTACTTTTTTTGCTATCGGAAACTTTAATCTAAGAGCAATCGCTCTGTAATACCTGCCGCCTAAATGCCAATAACAATGCCCCCCCCCCCCCGGGATTTATGAACGTTAGATGTTGATTACTGAACACTGCAACCGAACTGTGAGGAAGATAACGTTGGTATCGCAACTGACAAGGGTCCACAGTTTTCGTGTTTAAAAACACACACGAAGTTAAGGCTACAGTGATACAACGCCTAGCACTTAGGCAATACTAATTGCATGCGTCTGTGGTAAGTAGTCTGCTCTGCCTACTGCAGGCGATGGTAGAGGATATTTGTAACATTTACTGTAAACAAAATGCACTCTACACTAAAACACTTACAGTATTGAAGCTGCATGTTTGTTTCTGGTGAAAGTTGGTGTGTGATTCCCTGCCATGAATGCAACAAATTTCTAATCAGATAAAAAATTATTCGAAAAAAATTTAAAACACTTTAAAAAAGCATTTTTAGCCTACTTTCCAAAGGAAACAAAGGTTAAACAGATAACTTTCCTGTCTGTCCGTCTGCCTGTGAGTGAATGTGTGTGTGTGTGTGTGTGAATGTGTGTCTCGTGTGTGTCCCCCCCCTGCACAAATATTTTATCGCGTATACCGAATTTCACCAAACTCGATACACGTGCAGTACTAAGTAAAGATACCCGACTTCCATAGTTTCCAACAACCCTGGGCACTTACTTTCAAAATGGTGGCTATTAAAAATTAAGGGTGATATGTCGTGTCTTGGAAACCATTCAACCGATTTAAACCAAATTTTGTATGCTGACAGCGCAAGGTGTAAGCGTTGAATTCAGAGGGGAATATTGTTGTATGCGTCACATGAAAAAATACAACTTTTACATTATATCTCGAAAACTACTCAGCCAATTTATGCCAAATTTTGCACGTAAGTAATACTATGATAGGCCAAATAAATATAAATTATTAAACAGTATTAAGTACTTATTTTAAAAATAGTGGCCATGCAAATATTTTAGGTTTACTTGGTATAACTACCATACCGTTTGACCAATTTTCACCAAAATTTGTACGCTTACAGTATCTACTACAATAATCGTATAACCAAAAAACAAACACTATTGTATGCTATTTTATAAGATAGCGCTACACGAATTAATAAAGTTTTTGTGTAATATCTCGGGAAACAATTGACAGATTCCTGCCAAATTTGGCAAACAAATAGTACTGTGGCAGTTGATATTTACAAATGTGTTTCATGTATGTCAGGCACTTATTTTCAAAATGGCGGCCTACTCGTGTGTGGTATACTCACGAAAATATGTATCAGATTTAAATATAACTTTTTATATTGTATCTGTAACAATCATAGAATGTGTTAATACATAAACTTTTTGTACTCCATTTTTGAATAACGTCACATGAACAATGGAGATAATATGCCATATCTCGAGAACCAATCAACCGATTCATACCAAATTTTCACGCAATTGTTGCTACAGTAGGATATGTAATCGAACATGTGTTATGTGCGGCAGGCATGTTTTGATGGGATTTATATAAATCATTTATATTTATTTTTGTTATCTAAGAAATATTTCAACAAAATGCAACCAAATGTTATACGAGTATAGTATTAATTAGAAGGACCATTTATGCTTACAGAAATCCTCTTTTGCAGAATTGTTTTGCAAAATAGTGTCAAGAGAGTGAATTAAACATTTTGCAATATTTTCGGAATAATTAAACTAATTTCCACCAAATTTTGCACACATACAGAAGGCCATGTAAAGAGATACATGGTTTAAATGGGGTCAGAAAATGATTTTCAAAATGGTGGCCATATAAGTATTTTGATATGTTTGGCATATACATATTTAACCATTTCAATCAAAAATTTTAATGCTAGCAGTTTCTACTAGAATAATCGTGTATAGAGCCTCTTTTTAAGGAATTTTGTAAGATAGCCCCTTTTTAGAAAAAAAAGGTTTTTTATTACATATCTTTGAGACCAATACACCGATTTCCACCAAATATTTCACACAAATAGCGTTATGATAGCCCACGTAAACTTACGTTTTTCTAGTGTCTCAGACATTTATTTTCAAAATGATGGTCGTGTAATGAATTTAGGTTAGTGAACCCTATATTTTAACATTACACTGATTAAATCCGAAGTTGATGCTCCGAATCCTACCTCCGTGATGCAGTTGATTTCAATCTACCTTAATATTACGAGTTTTTCTGAATTTGAATTCTGGGAAAGTCACTTGTGTATTTTAATTGTCTTGGTACTGTATCACATGCTTCTGGATTCATCTCTAATAATATTGCTGTCAATGGGTCGTCAACACCTATCTCCCATCTAAGCTTTTAACAACTTTACTAAAATTGATTTGCAACCACGTAGAAGAAAGTAGGCTCATTAGTTATCAGTGACGTATTGTTAAAAAAGAATTTAGATTTTCCATGACTGGGAAGGAAAACGGCCACAAAAATGACATCAATGTGATGTCATATATATTTCAATAAATTAAACTAAAAAAACNACTGGGAAGGAAAACGGCCACAAAAATGACATCAATGTGATGTCATATATATTTCAATAAATTAAACTAAAAAAACCCCGACGTTGTTGTAAAGCAAAACATAATATGTATTCTGAAATGGTGTTAAGAAGAAATTCAGAGGCCGCTGGTAGTATTATGGTCATGTCTCATGTGCCTTCATTCTAAAAGCGGCGTTCTCGCTGCTCGACAGAGGGAATGGCCATTGTTTTCGAGGAAGTGTATCTGAGCTGAGAGGGAGTTTCCTCCACTTGTGTATCGATCTACTTGCGAAGAGCACGGAAACCAGCATAACTTCTCCCAACTCGGCTTGCCCAGTTCCTGCCTGTGTTCGCCCTGTGTTGGAGAAGCAATGTCTTCCGCGCCGAACTGCACGGCGTGGGTCTCACATCGGCGACCAATCACTGCGCTATGCAGTACGCTCGTAACACTCCTCGACAACACAGTTTCACTGCACCGTCATAGACACAAAATTTGAATCGTGGATATCCTTTAAACCATTCAATGAGATACGTTTTTCGTATACCCTTTCTTTTCATGAAGGAGCATATATTATTTTTTATTTATTTGGTTTAACTGTTTCCAAAAATTAGTTTTGCGTAAGACAGGCCACTAGGCTCTGCGGTTCCTTACTCTATAGCATGGTCATTATGCTACTTAATATTGCGTACTCTCCCCAAAAATTACGTTAATAATCAACTTCTGAGGTAGACAGACATAATCACGTGAAAACTGATACTTAACTCAAGCACTAAAGATTTTTCTGAAAGAAAGTAATTAGTGACATCGTTAATCAGAGTGAAGATCCACAGCATTGCTTCTGCGAAGNACTGGGAAGGAAAACGGCCACAAAAATGACATCAATGTGATGTCATATATATTTCAATAAATTAAACTAAAAAAAACCCGACGTTGTTGTAAAGCAAAACATAATATGTATTCTGAAATGGTGTTAAGAAGAAATTCAGAGGCCGCTGGTAGTATTATGGTCATGTCTCATGTGCCTTCATTCTAAAAGCGGCGTTCTCGCTGCTTGGCAGAGGGAATGGCCATTGCTTTCGAGGAAGTGTATCTGAGCTGAGAGGGAGTTTCCTCCACTTGTGTATCGATCTAATTGCGAAGAGCACGGAAACCAGCATAACTTCTCCCAACTCGGCTTGCCCAGTTCCTGCCTGTGTTCGCCCTGTGTTGGAGAAGCAATGTCTTCCGCGCCGAACTGCACGGCGTGGGTCTCACATCGGCGACCAATCACTGCGCTATGCAGTACGCTCGTAACACTCCTCGACAACACAGTTTCACTGCACCGTCATAGACACAAAATTTGAATCGTGGATATCCTTTAAACCATTCAATGAGATACGTTTTTCGTATACCCTTTCTTTTCATGAAGGAGCATATATTATTTTTTATTTATTTGGTTTAACTGTTTCCAAAAATTAGTTTTGCGTAAGACAGGCCACTAGGCTCTGCGGTTCCTTACTCTATAGCATGGTCATTATGCTACTTAATATTGCGTACTCTCCCCAAAAATTACGTTAATAATCAACTTCTGAGGTAGACAGACATAATCCTAAACACACGTGAAAACTGATACTTAACTCAAGCTATAAAGATTTTTCTGAAAGAAAGTAATTAGTGACATCGTTAATCAGAGTGAAGATCCACAGCATTGCTTCTGCGAAGNTAAAGATTTTTCTGAAAGAAAGTAATTAGTGACATCGTTAATCAGAGTGAAGATCCACAGCATTGCTTCTGCGAAGGTTTACTCGTATGCTGCATTCATTCCGACAGGTTCGACATTTTCCAACAAAAACAGCAGGCATGTACACATGTCCACAGACGTCGAGCCACATCGATTGCGAAGTTTACAGAAGAGTGCCACAGGAAGTGTGAAGCCGAAGGCTGAGGAATAAACGGATGACGGCAGTCGGCACATATTAGCGACACCTTGTAGGGTAAAGACCCTCTACAGGTGTTTATCTTGTCTCTGTGCTATGGTTCCTAGTTTGTTAGAGGAGATTATTGCTGTCTCAACCAGCGAGCTCAGGGAATAGACACTCCAGTGCAATTTAATGCCCCCTCGCCCGATTCCACTTCTATACGAGAAGGTGCGTTCAGGCAGGCTACCAATGTAAGGTCTGACCAAGCTATTACAACAATATAATTAGGTACTCGGCGATCACTAAAGTAAGTAGCAACCAAAGGCTGAGTGGGAATTGCAGTCTGTCCCGGCCTCACAGCCACAAGATCCACCTCGAGATATCATCACTCCCTGAACATGTCTACTTACTCTGGTGATGCATGGAGAGTATGCTGACTCCTCTTAGCGGCTATCATATCCAAGGTCATCCACGCAATTCTAGTTATCGGTCTGTCTCTCTCCCCTTCTGCTCTGTCTCTCTTCATGTTCCTCTCGCAATTCAGATGCGTACCTTTACTCACGCAGAACTGTGCTGTGTAACGCCTGGAAAGTTATTTAATTTTTATTATTGTTTGTTTCATCGAAATAATGATTATAGACAATAATTTTTAATTAGACCATAAAGTCTGTTTTGACACACTGCAATGTTATCGAAGTAATTTTTTATTTGAATCAATTAATTTTGTTTTGGACGTTACATATACCATTTCTGTTGTTTTTAACTATTGAGTAATTTTTATGTGAAGTACTTAACAAGAGAAAGTTTATCTTTTTTAAAGAATTTTGCTACATTTCGTTACGTTGCTATGGCAACAAATAGCAGTTGAAACTAATTCTGGAGCGTGCAACACTGATTTTCAAATTTAATTGTTATAGCATTGTTACGTTTTGGAATATAACGGCAAAGAAGACGAGCCGTATAGAATGTTTCGGCGTAGGACCAGGGAGGTTAGATGTGGACTCTCCTGGTAGGAATTCTATTTAATTCTACAATTATTACATGAGTTGCTTTATTTTAGGTACCAAATAAAAGCTACCTTCTTGATAGTTTTTTTCATAATACTTACAACTTAACGACAACGTACATGTTGATAACAGCTGCTAAGTACGAGACGTGGAGAGAAAAGGCGGTAGAGTGCGCAAGTGATATTCCTAGTATAAATACTACTCGTGTTGCACCACTGTACTGCGTTTCTACCAAAAAAAAAAANAGTGCGCAAGTGATATTCCTAGTATAAATACTACTCGTGTTGCACCACTGTACTGCGTTTCTACCAAAAAAAAAAACAAAATAATAGGTTTTCAGGCTAGAATGCTATTTATGTAAGTAGGTTCTTTAAGATGTTTGTATATTTCCTTGGGTTTGTTGGAAATTAAAATGTAAACAAACACATTCATCACTCCTGACCATGTAGGTGTATTGATAATGGAAGAGTCAATGTTGGTGCAAGGTTTGTTCTACTCAAGGTTGCGAACAAAGTGAGTCTCGTTATGGGGGAGCTTGGAATAGGAACAAGANAGTGCGCAAGTGATATTCCTAGTATAAATACTACTCGTGTTGCACCACTGTACTGCGTTTCTACCAAAAAAAAAACAAAATAATAGGTTTTCAGGCTAGAATGCTGTTTATGTAAGTAGGTTCTTTAAGATGTTTGTATATTTCCTTGGGTTTGTTGGAAATTAAAATGTAAACAAACACATTCATCACTCCTGACCATGTAGGTGTATTGACAATGGAAGAGTCAATGCTG
Organism: Clitarchus hookeri; assembly: GCA_002778355.1. Taxonomy (NCBI): domain Eukaryota; kingdom Metazoa; phylum Arthropoda; class Insecta; order Phasmatodea; family Phasmatidae; genus Clitarchus; species Clitarchus hookeri. The sequence continues at coordinate 77,933 of NQII01000695.1, forward strand.
GTGCAAGGTTTGTTCTACTCAAGGTTGCGAACAAAGTGAGTCTCGTTATGGGGGAGCTTGGAATAGGAACAAGAGCACGCCGCTAGCACCTTGCGGCGTACTGGTGTTACAAAGAAGTCGCACTTAGTTGCCTGTAAATAGGGGCATTCTGTTCACATATGTGTAAAAGTTCGCGCGTTTGGTGTGAAATTGGATGTATATTCGTCCGTGGCAAATTATCAAGTATTCACTTTATTTTACAACTATTACACACGCCCTTCAGTGATGTTTACAAGCGCAAACAGTACAATAGACACGTGTTTGTCTCTGAGATTTGTGGTAATCAAAAAAATTCCGCTATTTCTGGTCTAAATAAAGACAGATATCAAAGAAATTACTTCTTTTGATCATTCTTTCACATTTATATAAAACAATTGCGTAATACAATGTTTCGCACAATCAAGTTTTACGACGAAATGTTAAACATTATGAGAACATATTTCTTATATTTACACTCTTTGCACGTAGAACAAAGTGTATTTTTGCGTGTGTTCTAAGACTTTAAACGTTTGTAAGATTTTGTACAATTATATTTGTTTAATGGAAATCGCAATTCTCTCATTTGTTCGCATTTGAAAGGGCAAACGCGGGAAACATGCAGTGCCAGTGGTGCCAAACTGTTAGCACTGAGTTTCCCATTCTTAGTTGTGGACATTCGCAGATGACGAGACCACATGTCCAGTAAGTGGTGCGAGCAGGCACACAGCTGCAGTGTTTGTGGATGTCCCTGACACATCAGACGGGAGAGCACCCCGAGAAGACACATGCCGGGCGCCGGCGGGAAGCCTGCAATTTGTTGNGGTGACATCAGCCCCCCTCCCCCCCTCCACAGAGCAGACAGGTCACAGTGCAGGCGTTGCGCGAGGTCAGGTCCATCGTGCCATCAACGTAACACTTACAACATTTCATACGTCATATTCCTCAACCTTTTTACAGTGGAACTTTTAATGACTGTCACTACAAATATTTGCTGTGAATGTTTACGGAAGGTTGACTGTTTTTGGCCAAAAAGGGGGGGGGGAGCAATCACCATCATCCCCCCCTTTTTTTTTGTCTCCTGCGATCCGTTCATGCGAATCCGACCATGTTTCAGAGTGAAGAGGTGGTTATTTCTTTTTTTTTATTATAACACTCGCAGGCTCTGATCTGTTCCACACACTTGGAGCCAAGTGTATATAAGCAACCATCTCCTCCTATATTAATAACATCCCCCACTCACTCGTTCNGAGCCAAGTGTATATAAGCAACCATCTCCTCCTATATTAATAACATCCCCCACTCACTCGTTCTTAGAGCATTTTACAATTCTTAAGAGTTAAATCACGTTCATATTTTACCAGTAAACCTAATTATGATTCAAATTGCTTAATTGTGATTGACATCTCCATAAAATAAAAAGGAAAAATATGTAACTAAGGTAGGTTGGTAGGGTTTGACGTCTCGTCGACAGCGAGGTCATTAGAGACGGATCCAGTGGCTCAGAGGAGCAGGAGAGGGAAGTAAGTCAGCTATGACCGATATTAAGGAACCACCGCAGCATTAACCTACAGTCGTTGTGCCAGACCGGGACTCGAACCCAGCTCCTCACAAATGCAAGTCCAAACACTTACTACTGCGCCACTTAGCATCGGTTTGAACAGCTGAGAACTGTGAGCTTGCTATCTGCCACCACTTGTCATCACACCTCTCTTATAATACTGATTGGTTTTGTACTGCAGGTTTTACTATAAAACAGGATGTGACAGGTGATACATAGCATCACGTTTCGCATGTTCTTCCAGCAGACAAATGGACGGCGAACTGCATTTCTCTCTCAAAATTACTCCTCAAGTGATATGAGTTTCCTTTTCAAATAGCAATTTAATGAATATCATTAGAGTTTACAAAAAAAGGTAAGAGTAAATTTCTTATAATGTGGAATACGGTATTATTGGAAAGTGTTACGTAAGATATACATTTTAGGGAACTTCCTCCTCTCCCCTCTTCTAGACTCATAGACAAGTCATCTGTTGACCCACACCAATCCCCACAAATGCCTAGACTGTATGAGCCCTACTCTGAGAATGGATTTGCGACTGGAATGATTGTTCGCTTGTGTGATCTCCTTGAATGACTTCTTCTCCGAAGGCGAGTAAGTGAGTTCATTGTTGTTTCGGACACAATGTACTGCTGACCACGACCTCCCATCTATGCCTCAGTTACTATACATGACTCGAGTCCAGCTACCGAAACCTATTTTCGTTGAAGATGACCTGCTACGTACGTATTGTCTTCTGAAAGTCGTCTATATTTATTTGTTTGTGTCCGTCTATACGAGATATCTACGTTCGATTGGCAACTTCTGCTGTTGTTTCTCGCTGACTGTACGAAGGAAAGGAAGGCTTGTGAGATCACTTTCCTGTCTGTGTGTTCTGTGTATACATGTGAACGTGTACAAAGGTGCATGTGCGTGTTTACCCCCCGCCCTAAATCTTTTGAACACGTGCAACGAATTTCATCAAACACAGTACACACGTAGGGCATCTTAGTTTTATAGTTGTTGACCACGTCTAAAGCCAACTTTCAAAATGGGGCATTTTTAAAAATGAATGGTGCCTTATCATATCTCGGGAACTTTTAAACCGATTTAAACCAAACTTTATATGTTGAAAATGCATCACAAAAGCATGGAATTTAGATACGAATATTGATGATGTTAGTTTTCCCTTTTGAAAGATACCACCACATGAACAAATAAAACTATTATGTTAAATCTAGAAATCTACTAGATTGATTATCGCCAAATTTATCACCTAAGTAATACTATGGTAGGCCCTGTAAACCTGCCATATTTATATTGATTTTGCATTTATTTTCAAAATAGCAGCGGCACAAACTTTCTAGGAATATTTGGTAAATCTACCATACAGTTTGGCTAATATTGACCAAATTTTGTATGAGGAAATTATCTAGCATCACAATCGTCATAACTGCTGAAAAATAGCCACATTAGTCCGAACTTTTGTAAAATAGCGCCATATGAACAATTTAAGTAATGTCTCGGAAAACAATTGAACGATTCCTACAAAATGTGGCAAACAAGGACTGTGGCAGGTGATGTACACTGGTATATTATAAGTGGGTCTGGCAGTTATTTTCGAAATGGTGGTCATATAACTATTTAGCTTGGTATGCCATATCGTCAAAACCATATATCAATCCCAACTAAAATTTTTATGCTCGCTATATACACTCACTTGCTAAAAAAAATATATTACAACGAACGAATCTTGCGAGTACAGCGAAGATTCCAAAACAATATCGCCATAGCCCGAAATGTGTTCCATTTGCGTTTAATGCGGTTTTCATTCACGGATATGCTGCTAGGAGGCATACATGTCCCTCCATGATTCATAGCTGTAAGACACTGAATATCGCCTTTGTAGCAGTGTTGAGCAGTGTGAGCCACATAGCCAAGTTCAGTAACCACGCAGCGTACCCCGACGGCGCATTCGACAAGCCTTTGCCCAGCTGGATGAGTTTGAGAGAGGTCGCAACGTTGGCCTCCGAGAGGCAAGTTGGACGTTTCGGCGCATTGCTCGCCACTTGAAGCGTTCTGCATACACTTAGTCGGTGTTGGACGCAGTGGGGACAGGAGGGCACACACGCCTGTCCAGAAGGCTCAGGTCTATCCCGGCGGACCACCAGCAGGGAGGATCTTCTCGTCGTGCGATAGGCTGTAAGCACTCCTCGGGCGTCACTGCGGACCATTCAAGGACATCTCATGGCAAACCATATCCAGGCGGCCAGCAGAGCGGGATATGTCGTCCCTTATGACGTCTGCCATTACGACAAGAGCATCGCCGAGCACGCGTGATCTGCCAGGAACGGGTAGCATGTCATCTTGCGGATTGGCGACGGATGGTGTTCAGCGACGAATCACGGTTCTGTCTGGATACAGACAACCGCCTGGCCAGCGCCGTGTTCCAAGCTTCGCTGTAGAGTGGCACACCACCCCAACTAGAGGCGTCGTGGTGTGGGGTGCCGTTTCCTATGGATTCCGCACTCCACTGGTATTGGGTGGAACAATCTTGACGGCGCGGCGATACGTACAGGAAATTCTGCGACCATGTGCGTTCCTCTTCCTGGTGCAGCTCGAAACCACATATTCCAGCAGGACAATGTGGCCTCACGAAGCACGGGTACCTTTAACCTGCCTTCGGTATGTCAACATGCTTCCTTGGCCAGCAAGGTCCCTAGACCTCTCGCCCACCAAGAACGTTTGGGACCAGTTTGTGGACTGTAACTTCGTCTAGCGGCAATTACGGCAGATTTGCAGGGTCAGTTGCACCAGCTGTGGCAGGACTTTTATCTGTGCTACGGGTGGTCCAGCACCATACTAAGTGCATCCTGCAAGTGTTGGTCTCCTGCAACACATGCTTGGTGAGGACATGTTACCATTTCCCGGGCCTGCACCCACTTACGTGCCCCTGGAGCGCACCTTCAGGGTGATCAATTATTTTGCGAATCAGTATAAATTACAACTACCATACGTGGTTACATGGAACCTCTTTTGCCAGCAATTGTGTAAGATAGTGCTACATGAATATGTATAGAGTTTTTATGTCATATGTTGGGAAATATTGACGAACCAACAGACCAACATGCGCCTTTATACACTAGCAAATACAATCCACAGTTTTCTTTTCTCTGGTGTGCAAATAATGAGGTGTTATTTTTTTAAAAGAAAGCGTTTTAATAAAATACGTATTCCTAAATTAAACCACTATTTTAAATTATTATCTTCATGAATATTTGAGCTTAGTATCGTGTCGCTAACTTTGGAAAGTAATGATATTCCCGCAGAAGGCGGTGCTAGTTGAAGGAGTGACTTGCGGACAGTGGTCGAGAGCCAGTCGGCCACAACTTCTTGGCTACGTCACTGGCTCTGCGAACTTGCACTTTACTGCCGGCTTCTATGACGTGAGTCAACTGAGATAAGCAACACTGATTTCCATTTTCTCTGCGTTTCCCAAACATCGCCTCACGATTTGCCCCCTCAACAGTCGAAATAATTTCAAAAATTGACGTGGATGTATGCCGGATTGTTATTTCAAGCGCTAATTTATTAAGCTTTAAATTTATTGTATTCTATTTCCATCAAACGTTGGTTGGGGTAGTGTAATAACATGTCAAGACACGTTTGTTAGTAAAAAATAGGGAATCTTGAGTCGAAGCCACGTGTCTCTAGCGGTTACCGAGCCAACATTTCAGTTGAGAGTGGTGAGAATGCAGTTCTTTACCTCGCAGAGGGCATGCACTCACTCATGCTTCCTCTACACATGCTTTCTAACCTACATCGTAACTAAGTGGACAGAAGGAGGTCATAAGTAGGGATGGAGCGTTAGTTTGTCTCAGGGCAGAGTCTCGAACATCTAGGCATACGTGAAATATTCTAACTACAGGTAAAATGCATTGCAGCTTTTCTGGGATTTGGCAAACTTTGTCGCCATTGGAGTCATGGTTAGCTCCTATGCTGTCTTCTAACCTTAACTAAGAAGGATGAGTGAATACTTGCAAACCGTACAAACTCCTGTACGCTATAAGAAACTATTCGTCAAGCTGCCATATCAATGTATAGGAATAGTGAGAAACTCCGAATGTCCAGTACTGTACCTACATTCGCTCACGAAGCAGTCAAATGGGTACGGGAGTCTCCTACTTTGCATACATATGTACAACCCTCAACATTCCTATATTTGCACTGTGACATGTGATATTATTTCCACACAATATATAGGTTTAAAACTTCCATTACAGTTTAGAAAGTTTAATAGAAAACTTTTTACAGTCTACAGAAAAGAATAGCCATATTGAATACAATTAAGGAAGCGAAAAATAGGTTTCTACTACACTGTAATTCTGAATCAGTGATAAATTCACTTTTTCAATCAGTTAACAGTATCTGACTGATTCAACAGTCACTTCGGTGAATTTAACTGATGAATCACTGGAAAAGTGACTGTTTTCCTTCACTTAATGATTCAGTGACATTTTCCACTGATCCTTCAGCCATCTTTCTCACTGTTTTTAAGTGATTTATTTTTTACTGATAGATCAGTTAAAGGCGTGAAAAATGGCCGTCAAACAACGTGTGAAAATGGCCATTTAACAACGTGTAACAAATGAAATAACGCATAAACTTATAAAACAAATATAAATATTTTCTAAAATGTGTTCAGTCTTTCAAAACACGATTTTACGCGGTAACATGTACATTCGGTCTTTCATTCCGTTTTTTAAAACTGCATATAATGTGATGTACTCATATGTACTTTTCATTTTAACAATCCTAACGTTACCTGTTAAGCTAAAAACGAAAAGAAAGGGCATACAATTTAAAACTACACACTTTCGATGAGGAAAAAAATACTAATATTTTTCTCTTCGTTATCGACGTGAGTTGATAGGTCAGGTGGTAAGGTAACGGTTCAAAAGCGAGGTAGAGAGGGTGTGTGTTTAAACCCGGCCATCTTCGGAACAGTAAATTGCGCAATATAAATAGTAAACTATCACAAATATGTTTATTTCTCGTAATTATTTGGCTAAATTCAATAAATACAATATTTAATTTGCCGCTGCAGTTGGCAGTCACTTATTCAATCAGTGAAATTCTTTCACTGAAACAAACAGTGGTTTTATACTGATTCGAAGGCGTAGAACAGAGGATGGGAAAGGATACATTTGATTGGAAGGTGTTTGATGACTATCACGATGACGTGCGGCTCATTATTCGTAGTTTTCTCTTTGACGTGTTCTGTGGCTGCGCATGCGCCCTCTGTGGCTGCGCATGCGCACTCTGTGGCTGCGCATGCGCAATATGTGGCTGCGCATGCTCACTCCATGTCTGCGCATGCGCATTCCGTGGCTGGGCATTCACACTCGGTGGCTGCGCATGCACACTCCGTGGCTGGACATGCGCACTCTGTGGCTGCGCATGCGCACTCCGTGTCTGCGCATGCTCACTCCGTGTCTGAGCATGCGCATTCCGTGGCTGGGCATGCACACTCGGTGGCTGCGCATGCTCACTCCGTGGCTGGACATGCGCCCTCTGTGGCTGCGCATGCGCACTCTGTGGCTGGGCATGCGCAATCTGTGGCTGCGCATGTTCACTCCGTGTCCGCGCATGCGCACTCCGTGGCTGGACATGCGCCCTCTGTGGCTGCGCATGCGCACTCTGTGGCTGGACATGCACACTCTGTGGCTGCGCATGCGCAATCTGTGGCTGCGCATGTTCACTCCGTGTCCGCGCATGCGCACTCAATGGCTGGACATGCGCCCTCTGTGGCTGCGCATGCTCACTCCGTGTCTGCGCATGCACACTCTGTGGCTGCGCATGCGCACTGCACGCGAGTGTCACGTGACGTGGCTTGCTCGTGGGCACGGGCAAGTAGCCGCATTCACTCCCGCTTTACATTATAAGAAGTGGTTCGCATATTTACATCATCATTGTGCATGCTTGTTGAGAAAGCATCAGTGGTATAGCTTATTCACCACAACATCCATTGTAGCTCATCTTCATCTGTTAACTAACGAATCAAATGCGTCGTGAAGGTATCAGTTCTGTATTCTAACGGTTCTGCATTTGTAACCTGCACTATGTATTCGTCAAAAAATTCCATTACAGTTAAGGAAGCTTACTGAAAAGATTGTTTACAGTTTATATCTAGAGGGCGTCTGGTGATAAACATTAAAAATCTTCAGGTTTTTGGTACTGACTGTATTGAAGGCAACGTCTGTCGTGTTAGTTCCCTTCAGGTATCTTCTTCCTAACCCACACTCATTCTCTCCTACCGAATTGTGCTTTGTTAAATAAATATTTCTGTATTTTTTTAAATCTGACTTTTCTTAATAGTCGTTTGGACGAATAAATAGTAAGCTTGTATGACGATCTTGAGTATTGGTGGCCAGTCAGAGGATGTCTCGAATGCAGACGAGGAGACGAAGTTCCATGAAGATCGGAGCCTTTCTGCGTGTGTAGTCGTCTTGCCTTGGTACTCTCCTCGCGTCCTTTCAAAATGTAAGTATTCATTCCCCTTCCTAATAGTTAAGCACTACATCTTTGTTCCTACGTGCACGCATTTTATGCGTCCTTTTCTTCAGTTTCAATACATTATTCATCATATTAATAAAATATTATTACAATCAACACAGTAAAATGAATTATCACCATTTTATATATCTATAAATATTTTTTGCTTGCGTAAATATGTAAATGTGATGTGCTATATGACGCTCGGCCAGAAGGGAGCAACGCTTTCGAATATCAATATTTAAAACACTTTACCCACACACATAATGCATTTTTCTGCAGTCTGTGTTTTGCAAGAAGGATTTGTGACCATTGTGTTGTACAATTAATTGCTTGAAAAAAGGCGTTTTTTATTTGTAACCAGTGTATAACTAAAGAGAAATTAGTCAAAATATCACACNATTAATTGCTTGAAAAAAGGCGTTTTTTATTTGTAACCAGTGTATAACTAAAGAGAAATTAGTCAAAATATCACATAAGGAGAACTTCATTGTTTAAACATGAAACTTTTTCATACTATATTATGATAAATGATTGTCAAGCAATTATGTTCGGTGATTACATGTTATGGTACGTTATTCGAAGCGTTATGAACAATTATAACGGCTATATCAGTTGTTGCATGGCTCTATTTCAATTAAGTATCTTAAATTTCTTGCAATTATACATCTATAGACTGCATATTCACCATCCCANTGCATGGCTCTATTTCAATTAAGTATCTTAAATTTCTTGCAATTATACATCTATAGACTGCATATTCACCATCCCAATTCCATACCCCACGTTGTCATTAAGAAGTGCCTGGAGCGAGCGGCTGGCGTGCACATAATAGCCTAATAATAATAATCTAATTTCATTTATTTACCATTAAAGCGCCTACCAACAGTAAAATGTATAATAGCAGGCACTGAAACATACATCAATTCAACAATAGAAACGCAATTATTATACCAGACATCACAAAACACAAACTAATCATTAAAAACAAAAAATACACAAACATACAAAAAAAAAAAGNATTATTATACCAGACATCACAAAACACAAACTAATCATTAAAAACAAAAAATACACAAACATACAAAAAAAAAAAGGTTGAAATTATTTTAAAAATGTAGAAATTATACAAAAACTACATACATATAGCACAAATAAAGACAGTGATCAATGTAATTATATTGATTGGAAATTAATAATAATTGTATAAAACTTACATNATATAGCACAAATAAAGACAGTGATCAATGTAATTATATTGATTGGAAATTAATAATAATTGTATAAAACTTACATAGATTCAATTAATTGAGAAAATTATGTTTACATGTAACTAATGAATGTGATGTTATGAATAAAATCCTTGTCACTTATACAGAATGTGTTTCATTGCGCTTTTTCTTTATGAATAAGGGGATCAGATTCTCTCAGACACTCATTACAGTTGTTAGTACATAGTTTTGTTTAAAAAAATTCTTTATGATTTTTTGTAAAATCTCTATTTTACATATTACTATTATCTATATCTATATATACTACTATTATCATAAATCTCTATTTTAGAGATTTATGATGATACCGAGAAACTGTAAGGCCAACTTTATGTAATATTTCCATGCTGTTGTAGTTACTCAAAAACACTTGATCAAGAACACTGCGTCACTCACTTTTCTTCTAAAATATAATATCTGTGTATTGAAATTGTGGATCATCTGCTCATTATTAAAATTCCAAGCATCTTTTGAATATTTCGCGTGAATGTACCGAGAAAATGTTTGCTGAATTTATTTATATTATTTTAGAGTCAGTTGTAACTATTGGGTTCCATACTGCAGAGTTGTATTCTAATTTAGATCTTATAAGAGTAGTATTACATAGTATTGAGCCAGGAATGGTTGCTGGGTAGGATAAATATTTAACAAGACCTAGAATTTTGTTAGAAATTGTAATTAAATTGTCAATATTATAATACATGTATAATTTAGAATCTAATAATATTCAGACAGAGGTATCTTGCACATTCAGGTATTTTTTGGGGTGTCTCATTTAAAGTATATTTACTTTTAAAGTCGCGTGTTTTCCTAGAAAAAGCAATAGTTTGAATTTTTTCGTTGTTCAACTTCATACCATTTATCATAAACGATTTTGAGGCAGCTTGTATGTCGTTTTGGAGTGATAGGGAGTCTTTATTGCGTTTATTGTTGGATACATTTTTAAATGCTCGGCATATAGAAGTGCCTGTGAGTGTTGAAGCGCCCCAACAGTGTCAGTAATGAACACGTTGAATAACAGAGGCGATAAGAGTTCCTCCTTGTGATACCCAGGAGGAACATCAAACATGTTCCAGATAGTGTTGTTTATATTTACAGAAAAAGTTCTCTTATCAAATAACCACGAAGCTTACTTACGTCATTTATGTTAAGACCAATATTTTCTAAATTTTTCAAAATCACATTATGCTTACAAGTATAAAATGCTTTACTTAAGTCTAAATAAATAGGATCTACCCGTTTCCGAGAGATAATTTCACTGTAAATGTAATTTACGAAATGAAACACATTAGTTGTTGAAGCTTTAACAGGGATAAAACCATGCTGTTGAATAGTTAATGATCTATTAATGTGAAACGAAACATGTCTGTGAATTATTTTGTCAAAAAAGTTTTGAAATCCACACAGAAGTGAAAATGGCGTATTATTAGATGGTAAATGTTTGTTACTTTTCTTATGTACTGGAACTACGACTGCTTGTTTCCACCGGGTGGGAAACGTACCGGCACATAAACTCAAGTTAAATATAATAATAATAATAGCTATAACCAGAGTACCTATGTTTCCGTTTTAAAGTGTGTACCACGTTTTGTGTGAATCTTGTTAGGATTCTTAGTTTCTGGAAATATTTGCAAAGCTCTCTTAAGCGTGTACGCTCACGTGGTTTACTTCCCCTCCTAGTTGTGCACTTCCCCTCCTAGTTGTGCACTTCCCCTCCTAGTTGTGCACTTCCCCTCCTAGTTGTGCACTTCCCCTCCTAGTTGTGCACTTCCCCTCCTAGTTGTGCACTTACTCTGTTTTCATATATAAAACAGAGTTCTTCCATTTGAAGAAAAACGAACATGTCTCCTCGGAGCGTGAATTCATCTTAAAATGGACAAACTTCCATGTTTAGCATAAACAATTCNGAAAAACGAACATGTCTCCTCGGAGCGTGAATTCATCTTAAAATGGACAAACTTCCATGTTTAGCATAAACAATTTGATATAACGTCTTTACCCTTACATTTTTTTTTTCTGAAATACGCTTATATAAGTTCTAAGAGCATAATAAATTGCAGTAAAAGTCACAAATAAAAATTTGCAAGNTTTTTCTGAAATACGCTTATATAAGTTCTAAGAGCATAATAAATTGCAGTAAAAGTCACAAATAAAAATTTGCAAGTTACATTTTTTTTTCAAAGTTTCATAGTTCAGATATTTCCGGAAACAAATGCTTTTGTGATCAGCTCAGTAATGTTTATGTTCAACTTATACAAAGTTGGCACATAAAAATTGGCCCACGGAAGAGAAGCACATAAAACTGGAGTAGAAAGTTGTTTGGTTGTTGAGCAGAAGTTTGTTTTCTTCATAAAGGAGAGGTAACAAAACAACTCGCAAAACAGACCGCACACACACGCCCTAGTGTAAGACACCGATCGCAACTGGAGGTCAGCTGGCTACAGGCTGACAGCTGACAGCTCAGTAACTGCCTGCAAGGAGTTACTGCTCCGTGAAGCAGGCTTCTCCTTACCTAAGCGCAGGAAATAACCATTCGCAAGTATTTTATGTGTTGCGAATGAGCTAAAGTACAGATAACATTTATTAAATAATCTCCATACTCAAGCAACAATGCATAACCTTGGATAAATTACATGTTTGCGTACCTAGGCTCTCATTTATAAGACTTTCCAAATATGACCGTTGCTCTTAATATGTATTTATCGCTCTTATCGCTGGAGTACAAGAGTGGAAACTGGATATATGTTGTGCAGAACCATCAATTACATACATAGGGCTGCATGCAAAGAATATTTATAAATAAATAATTTATCCATATTTATTTTAAAGGTTTAAATTACAATTATAACTTATATAAACACTATAAGCTCGACTCTCAGCCACAAGTGATCCATATATCATTTACCCTTTTTGCGAAGTTTAGACAAAACTATTAATGCGTTAGGATTGCGTAATATTCGGAACCTGGACGAGACATATTTTTGCAGTGATCCCAACAGAGATCCTGGAGTTGCTCGTAAAGGCCAAATAGTCTCTCGTACAAATCAATGCACAGGGAAGGTAAATACATCTGTTCTCACATGTTGTTCAGCCGCTGGAAGNGGGAAGGTAAATACATCTGTTCTCACATGTTGTTCAGCCGCTGGAAGACAACTACCACCACTGATAATTTATGAAGCTGCATATTTGTGGAGCTCTTGGCGAGGCACACAAGATATCCCAGTAACTTCATATGCAACCTCACCCAAGGGTTGTATGATTGCTCCCGTGTTTCTAAACTTTATGGAGAATTCTGTGAAAACCGTGACAGAGAGACCGCTTTTGTTTATTTTCGAGGGTCACATGGCACATATTTTAAAAGAAACTATTGAATTAGCTGTGCACAATGAAATAACGTTTTTGAAACTTCCACTCCACACTATCGATATTTTGCAGCCTCTAGACAAATGTTTTTTTTCACCATTAAATCTGTGATGGAATCAAAAGCTACGAAAGTAATAGTGCTCTTACTAAGTGCGAATTTTCTAACCTACTTTGCAGTGTGTGGGAAGATGGCCTGCCAGCAAAGAACTTCATTGCTGGTTTCAAGTCTGCTGGTATCTTTCCACCAGACGGTTCCAAGTATCCTGCTGATCCTCTGAATCCAGAACAATTATTGAGGTAAATGCTGATGGATCTTGCACCTTCTACACCAAACCAGACCGCAGTGCCTAGTTGCAACGTAAGTGACTCCTTATGGCGCAGTAACTATCTCCTGATCCTCGTACAGAGTCTTCAAGTAGCAATGAAGTCCGGCAATGTTCATCGCATTTAAATAATTCTAGTGAAGAGTTCAACACCCCATCAAGCAATGAAGCCAGTCACTGCAAGAAAACGGTCATTTGAAGACCTGCTGTTATCAAAACTGTAAAATACCAGTCTACCAAAAGCTCAACGCCGAAAAATTGATCGCAATGCTACTGTTATTACATCAGAAGAATATTTTAAATCTATCACAGACAAAGAAACATCAAGAAAGAATGCCACAGAAAGCAAAATGAAGAAGGGAAACTCACAAAGCACGGCATCTGAAGTAGTAGCGACCAAAGTATCTCACCCGTGCAATCTGAAAGTGATGGTAGTAGCATGAGTGATTCACTGTATAGGCTTATGGAAGAACACATTTATGAAATGTTAGCGATTGATGATAACTTTGTTAGTGGGGATTTCATACTGGTGTTTTTTAAAGGTGGGAGAAGAGGAACTGTAAAATGCAGATATGTCTCTGTTATTGAGAAACTCTTGAAGTTGATGAAGTTGAAGTGATGTCATTTCCTACTGTTGAGGGAGAAAAGAACATTTGCAGGCTAAATTAATCAGATTTTTCTGTTGTGGGTAAATGTGACATACTTGGTAACCTTCCAATAGCAGACATCGTAACGGTTGGAAACAGGTGCATATGTGTATTTATAAAATGTGTTTAAGATTTTGAAATGTAATTTTTTAGAGAATATGACTGTTTTATTTTAGGTCTCGAAATATATTGCATATTTATTAAAATTCTTATACCTAGCCTAAGCCTAGGAAGTAACCCTCCAAGACTTAGTAAGGAAACAATATTTTTTCACTTCACATTGTGTGTAGCCTACACAGGCAGACTTTTATAACACTTTGTCGAATATTCTATGTAGCTATACGCCTAGGTTACATAGTGTACATGTAAGTGTCAGTAACAGTAGCATCTCTATACTTTTCACCTAATTTGTTGTTACAAATAATTTTCATTACGGATTTTGTTAGGCTTGCCATGTAAAGTCTATCATCATTGTGTTATTGTCTTCTGCAAACAAAAACATATTTGGAGTGAAAAGAATGGTTTTCATTTGCAAAGTCGTTATATACAAGTTAAGTTAAATTTTGTGACTAAATATGATTTCACTGAATTAATTTTAGTCAAATTTTCAGCTCTTTGAATCTTTGCGTATTTACTATGAAAAATGTAACTCCATTACTTCTACGTATGTTTGTCAATTTATAACTGTTACCACAGATAAGATATTGTAAGAAGATGTAAAAAGGTATTATCTGGCTTACTATTCGTGCAGATTTCATTAGTTTAGCTGTCAACAGCTGTGTGTCAAAATTTTCCCATGCTGTATCGTATTTTCCCCATTTCTTGGGGAATTAGGATAAACTTTATCAGCGATAAATTTATAAGATTTTATTTCAGAAATAAATTATTAACCACACATGCTCTTTAAACTATGAAACACACATTCACCATTTGTTGCATTTATTTTTTTGAGTTTTGGGTTACAATTAATGTAAAATATTATCTTTTTGTCTCAAATTTACCCCACCTTACCCTAATTGTTTTATTGCAACAAATGTAATTACACAACTAGGAAGAAAGAAAATAAAACAAAAATATGAAGAAAATGTCAGCAGATGCATTCACTCAAACTGAATTGCAAACGTTTGTTGCGTACAATAATTTTGTATTAAAATAAATTTACTTCGTTTCCTGTTAACATAATGTTTATAAAAAAATTTACGAACAAACGGTGTGTGTTAAGCTGCGCGTGCATGCCTGTATGTATGCGTGCGTGCACGAGTGTTCTTCGTTGCTTGTGTGTGGAGAGGAAGTGTGCTTGTGTATACATATGCGTGTGTATACACACATGCACGTAAGTTATGTTTCTTTGGGCTTATATTGTTTGTTAATAATCACGTTTATTTTCAAATTCATACATTAAAAATCTGTATTACAATACAGAGTAATGATTACAATTAAGTGATAACGCAATAATACAGTAATAATAAAACACATAACAGTGAAAAAACTTCCGTATTTGTGCTCATTTTTTCATTTATTTACAAACATCATCATTTCTTGGCATTTCTGCTGCCCTGTAACAGCTGTTCCTGCATTTTCACATTGCTCTTCTTCAATTCCCTCCTTATAAGATACAAAATCACCTTCGTAAAATACAACGTTTAGATATTTTGTAATGTTGTGTAAGAGTGCACAACGTATTTTTACATTGGGCACGTTTTATAAATTTACATGGGCACACTTTCCCAACCTTGGGAATATATATATATTTTTTCAGGTGTCCGAAACACCTTTCCCTAGAATGGCAAAACTTTAAATGTCTTTCCGCTGCGGTAGTGGGTGGTTTGAAAAATGTTATTAATTACGGAGATATGTGATAGGCGGAGTCAGCAAGTAGACATGCTCCACTATCATACGCAACATAGTTCATCTGACTTGGCTCCTGAGCCATATTGTAGCGTCGTGAAAGCTCAGTAGCCACTCTGCAGTCACACTTGTTTTGGGCATCACACATTGATACTGACAGATCGTTTTATATTAACGCAATCACCCTCTAGCAACGTAGGTTTGCCTACTTCCAAGGGGGTGCACCCCAGAACACCTATTAGAGTTGGCATACGGAAATGTCACATCAGTTGTTGTTGATGGGAAGTGGATCCAGTTGTGAGCGTCGTCGGTTATATTACGCAATCGACAGTTGTAGAGGCTGTAGATCAGTGAACGCCCACAACCTCAGCAGTTCCTAGCTGAAATCCATTGTCTGCAACAAACCATAAAAACACCTCAAGTTGTATTGTTGGAGGAAGAGCACCGCCTCGTGCATCTGTCTCGTTTAAGAATTCGGATGCCAAGAAATCCACAATCCCAGACTCAATACTTTACAATCTTGAATTTTCTCAGCGAACAGCGCACTGCTGTTGTTTGCGAACGTGCATGATTTTCGCCATGACTCGAATGAAACAAATGACTAACTAGAAAGATAGCATGCACATGGCCAGACCTTTAAGGAATCCTTACGACTTGCTAAAATTACAACTTGGACATGTCCCTATATCAATATAGTTTAAGCAATAACTGGGTGTCTGGGAAAATTACTCTTACTAGCTACTGCTTGCCTTTCATTCACTCAAGACCGTGCACTTGCTTAGAAAACTCTTAGATTTAGCAATTGAAGTGAATACAACATAGTGGCTACACAGTAGGATCTACGGTGAGTGATAGCATTACTTCAAATCGGAGTGAATAGGTTGACGATACTCCCCACCTGTGTGATACAGGATGGTTCATAGGATCTGAGTTATTTTACCAGGAATAGACTATAAGGTGCCTTGAATGTTGAATAGGTTATATCAAACAATATCAAAACAATAATGTTATCATGGCTTGGTTTTAAGAGGTTTATTTGACCGGAAATTCATACACACATTCCCGGTAATGCAACTACTTTTCCGGGAATCTACTCATACTTTCTCGGCACTTTGTGGCGAGAATTAACTCATACATTACTGACCCTGCGAGTTCTGGGCCTGAAGGGCAGATTACAGTGTTCTGGCTACGTTTCCAATGGCTTGGAGGACACTAGGCGACAGGACACGTTTCTGAGTAGCGACATTGGTACTTATCTGTATTTGTTGCTGAGTTGTTGCTCCGGAGGTAGTTTGAGGTATGGTGAGTTGGGTGGCCCTTTTTAAGGTCCTTGGACTGGCTGTCGTTGGCGTGCTGCACTCAGCTGGCTTCCTCATTCGGTGTTGGCTGACAGACTCCCTCGTCCCGGCGAGGGACCCCTTGTAGGCCCCCACCCAGCTTCCACCTTCTCTGCACCGGGCTGCACTGGACTCAGCTTCCTTTCCATGAGGAGCTCTCACTAAAGCTCACCACTTGACTCTCGTTCTCGGTGCGAAGATGTAACTGACTCGGCTGACTTCCACGATCCGACTCCCGATGCCTGACTCCCTGCACTTCCCGATGTGGCGCTTCCGAGTGCGGCATTCTAACTCCCTACATCATTGATTCTGCCGGGGTCCGAACCCCGTCTGCGATTGACTCACCCGACTGCCTCGCGTCTCTCGGCGTGACGACTGACTGCCTGACTGATTCTGACTGACGTGATGCAACTCCCGATTTAACTGACTGACTCACTTCAACTGATGCGACTAATTAAACTGACTGACTCACTTAAACTGATGCAACTGATTCAACTGACTGACTCTGCCAGGGTCCGACCCCCCCCCCCATCCTCTCGGCTGACTGACTTCCTCTCTCGGCGCGCGATTCTAACTGACTGGGCCGACTTATCTCATGTAACTGATTGCCCCTTGTCTCACAAATTGGCTTTTAAACTCTCATGTCGCCCTCCCCAAATTTTTACATGTGCCTCCCTTGTTGGGGGAGGGGGATGGAAGGCCCCGCACAATGGCTCACTTTCCTCCACGTGTTGGGACTCTTGTGGGTGGAGGGAGAGAGGGGGTGATGTGTGGACCAGCGGCCCCTGCCAATGCTGCCAGCTCTTTTTCTGGCGTAACCCACATTTAGCACGTGTTTTAATTCCATCGTGGGTGGAAATCGCTAGCCTATCCCGGTGTTTTTTGGCATGTCCAAATTTCACATGGTTTTGTTCGGGGTGGTGTGTGGGGCCCCGCGCTACAACCTATACACATGTAACTACTTCCCTTGGGCAGGCATGGCTTCGCCGCAGGCATTAATGGCTGGCACGTGTCCTGAGGCAGGTGGCTACTGGGAGGCCCTTGCGGGAGGAGGTAAGGTGGGGTATTACGTGCCTTGTGACAGCTGAGCTTCTATGTACAATATGGCATGCATCAAGGTATATATAACCACACCGAGTTGAGTGTTATTCGTAACAACCTCACACACAACTTCAGGTAGTTACAACTATAGTGTAGCAGTAACTACCTTTCACATTGGAACATGTCAGTCAGTCGTAGACGGAAGTAAGCTTAACTGTTGTAGGTATTGTTCTGTCATCGCTATAAGCAATTCAACATCGTCAAGTTAAGATAAGAGGGACTTTGAAAAGGAAAATGGGTACAGAGATTTATTTGCCCAATCACTTGCTGAATATCCGGTGTAGTTGTAAAAGATGTTGTAAACTTTCGGGCGTAAAGGTCCAACACATGCTAGATTGGATTTAGGTCCGGGGACCCTGCAGGCCAATCCATCTATCCGCCGAAAATCTGCACTCTGCAACAGCTCAGCGACAGCCGCTGTACGATGAAGTGAAGTGCTATCATTCGTGGAGAGGAACTCACGGCCTACAGCACTCCAGAAAAGACGTGTGTGAGGAAGGACAACCTCGGTACAGCAGCAGTCAGTTACGTGTGACTATTTGAACCTTCTTGGACGACGTGGAGTTCCGTACGGTCATCAGGCATTATGCTTCCTAAAAGAGACCTCTGTCGGTCAGATTGGGATTTCCCCATTTCTCCAGATGTAGAGACGTCAAGAATCGCTAGTGATGAGACTAAATCGGCTCTCATCCGTAAAGAACACTCGAGCTCTCTGCTAGCATACATCCCGCGATAAGCATCATGTTCAACACACGACTATCGACATGCATTCTTCCTGCTTTGTTGCATCGTCTTATATTCCTATTTTTTACAATGCGTTTACCTTTTAATAGATAAACATACTGTTATATTTATATTTCTGCCAACAGATCGTTCGGTTTCGGTTTGGGAACAATTTTGCAATATCTTGGGTATGACTGTTCAAACCTTCTCCGTCATTGCCTGGCACCACTTAGCAGGACATGTTAAATAATCTCTTTATTTTACTATCCACTAAGGAACCGTCCCGGCTTCGCCCAGTAACATTTTAGTTTCTACAGCGATACTTTCAAACACAAAAATGGTTAGTGTGGATCATACTTAAAAGATAAACATATGCTGTCGCGGAATTTTATGTAGACCCTTTTGAGAGCTGCAATTCTGTAGTACTTAATTTTATGTATCTCTTATGGTTTAGTCAGCGCAAGTCATGTAAGCGCCCTCAAAGCGGTTTTTTAATAATTGATTACAAACGGTTACACATTTCTCTACTATCCTTTCATTAAATATAAATGTGCTATAAACCAAAACCTTTCTCAAGAAATTCCCTAAATTATGTTGAAAACCGCATCAAAATCCATTGGGTAGTTTAGAAGTACTAAGGGAATACACAGACAGACGCGGATAAGCGACTTTCTTTTATACTATTTAGAGATTCTCCAACTTCTGGCGAGCACCTGATTTGCGTAACTGACAGATTTGAAAGCAATTTAGTTGCACGTCATCCTGCAGATAGACGCATGCACCAACCACCTTCAGCTACGCAGCTCAACCAATGGACAGATATGCACGCATCGGTAATTTATCATCAGTAGTCATGTATCAGCTCCGGCCGATGTGTAACTGACGCGGCACACAACCTGTTGGAAGTGAGACAGCTACACGATTAATGGTAAGTGAGGTAGTCGGCAGGCGGATCAGATATAAGATTGTTCCTTTGATTACCAGATGACCTTGGAACGACTGGCTGGTACTTGGGTCTGCCAATGGCAGGTCAGAAATACAACTGTTAGGAACAAATTAGGATGTCTCATTGCGGCGAGTTTCCTTCTCTGACGCAGTCTGTTTCGTATTTTCCACATACAAGTGATACACAACGTCTGTATGATATCAGCATCAGTTGCGACTGGTAGCCGAAATTCATGCTCGGTCTGTAGCAATGTCAGGAAAATACAGTACATAAATAACGCAAATAAGAAAAGAAACTTAGTTGGTTCGCCATTAACTAAGCGATTGTCCGTCCTTAGGTCCTTCTTCTTAACCACTTTTTATCCCTTTGTTATATGTTAATTAATTGTAATATTTATACGCCTATCGTATGGGTCTGGGAAAACCGTTTGAATCCTAGTGTGTTAGCGAAATGGCATTTGTTACTTACGTGTGCACAGAACAAAGAGAAACTATATTAAATATCCACAAATAATAAATCACATAATACGATGTTATAAGTGTTCAAGTTCTATTTATTTCTTAAAGTTTTGTGGTAATCTGAAATGATTGGAACATGTCAAGGTGTGTGCAATTATAATACTAAAACAATAAAAATACTACATGTGCCAAATTTTGATTACAGATTTTCAGTCAGGAAAAATTTCTAGAAGCTCACGGAATATAAAGGATAATTCAAAACAACACCGACAACGCTTAGTATGTCTAGAAACAAGTGGCTTGGGC
>NQII01000695.1:104667-116251 GCA_002778355.1 Clitarchus hookeri
TATTTCAAGTAAATAACTTAGAATTAGGCTTTTTTTTTGTATTGTGTCGAAAATAGCTGTTGTTGCAACATATCAATAAAATAAAATAGGTGTATGTATTAAAATTTCACATATTTACATGGCGTCAAACTTAAGACAAAAATCCACTTTTTTCAAATATGCAATGACTTTGCGGAGGCAACTACTCTTAGTTAATTCAAGTAATATTTTGCATGAATTAATTTAAGCCTTAAAGGCAACTACTTTTCACTATTACATGACCGTAAAAGAAAAAAAATATTTCGTTCCACCCTAATGCTCATTTTCTATGATATCATAACGCTTTATCGCACAAGCTTTTAACGACATCGATCAATTCACAATTCACAATTCTACAATGATAAATATTTTTTTTAAGTTTAGCCAACCTCTTTAAACAGAAACTGCGCAAGTAAAATTCACAAACAATGCCTGAGAAACACCACTCAAAAAGCTACATCACATCATCACCTGAAAACGTGCTGGATTAACATAGCGACTTTTATGCATTACTATCTGCCACATTAATATTTACTTAATTATATAAAGCCTATAGTTATAAGTGTGTGTCTTTTTATGTGGCGTGCATACGGTAACGGAATTTTGAGTCGAACCCAAAAGGAACGTGTCAAAGAGTATAATATTTGGTATTCCAACAGACGAGCATTCACTTTATTAACTGCAGTGAAACCATCTGGCGTAATTAGGAAGGTTCTTTAACGGTTCTTAAAAGACACGGTGAAGCAAAAGGTGGAGGTGAGGATGAAACGCACTTTGAACGCGAGCTGATACCATTTCAAATGTGCATAATCATGCCAATATGCAAATAAATGAGCATGAATATATGGTGGTTAGCAGATAAGTTCCGCCTCTACTGACCTTGCCGTCAATGAGATGTTAATCCCAACCTACATACCAATCAGATAACCTACGTACCTACCAGATAACCTACGTACCTACCATAACCTACGTACCTAACATATAACCTACGAACCTACCAGATAACCTACGTAACTAGCAGATAACCTACGTACCTACCAGATAACCTACATACCTATCAGATAACCTAAGGACCTACCAGATAACCTACATACCTACCAGATAACCTACGTACCTACCAGATAACCTACGTACCTACCAGATAACCTATGTAGCTACCAGATAACATAAGTACCTACCAGATAACCTATGTACCTATCAGATTACCTACATACCTACCAGATAACCCATGTACCTACCAGATAACCTAAGTACCTACCAGATAACCCGTGTACCTACCAGATAACCTAAGTACCTACCAGATAACATATGTACTTAGCAGATAACCTATGTACCTAGCAGATAATCTTAGTACCTACCAGATAACCTATGTACCTACCAGATTACCAACGTACCTACCAGAAAACCTTAGTACCTAGCAGATAACCTATGTACCTACCAGATTACCTACGTACCTACCAGATAACCAACGTACCTACCAGATAACCTATGTACCTACCAGATAACCTATGTATCTACCAGATAAACTATGTATCTACCAGATAACCTACATACCTACCAGATAACTTAAATGCCTACCAGATAACCTATGTACCTACCNACAAACAATGCCTGAGAAACACCACTCAAAAAGCTACATCACATCATCACCTGAAAACGTGCTGGATTAACATAGTGACTTTTATGCATTACTATCTGACACATTAATATTTACTGAATTATATAAAGCCTATAGTTATAAGTGTGTGTCTTTTTATGTGGCGTGCATACGGTAACGGAATTTTGAGTCGAACCCAAAAGGAACGTGTCAAAGAGTATAATATTTGGTATTCCAACAGACGAGCATTCACTTTATTAACTGCAGTGAAACCATCTGGCGTAATTAGGAAGGTTCTTTAACGGTTCTTAAAAGACACGGTGAAGCAAAAGGTGGAGGTGAGGATGAAACGCACTTTGAACGCGAGCTGATACCATTTCAAATGTGCATAATCATGCCAATATGCAAATAAATGAGCATGAATATATGGTGGTTAGCAGATAAGTTCCGCCTCTACTGACCTTGCCGTCAATGAGATGTTAATCCCAACCTACATACCAATCAGATAACCTACGTACCTACCAGATAACCTACGTACCTACCATAACCTACGTACCTAACATATAACCTACGTACCTACCAGATAACCTACGTAACTAGCAGATAACCTACGTACCTACCAGATAACCTACATACCTATCAGATAACCTAAGGACCTACCAGATAACCTACATACCTACCAGATAACCTAAGGACCTACCAGATAACCTACATACCTACCAGATAACCTACGTACCTACCAGATAACCTACGTACCTACCAGATAACCTATGTAGCTACCAGATAACATAAGTACCTACCAGATAACCTATGTACCTATCAGATTACCTACATACCTACCAGATAACCCGTGTACCTACCAGATAACCTAAGTACCTACCAGAAAACATATGTACCTACCAGATAACCTATGAATCTACCAGATAACCTACATACCTACCAGATAACCTACGTACCTACCAGATAACCTACGTACCTACCAGATAACCTAAGTACCTACCAGATAACCCGTGTACCTACCAGATAACCTAAGTACCTACCAGATAACATATGTACTTAGCAGATAACCTATGTACCTACCAGATAACCTACGTACCTACCAGATAACCTATGTAGCTACCAGATAACATAAGTACCTACCAGATAACCTATGTACCTATCAGATTACCTACATACCTACCAGATAACCCGTGTACCTACCATATAACCTAAGTACCTACCAGAAAACATATGTACCTACCAGATAACCTATGAATCTACCAGATAACCTACATACCTACCAGATAACCTACGTGCCTACCAGATAACCTACGTACCTACCAGATAACCTAAGTACCTACCAGATAACCCGTGTACCTACCAGATAACCTAAGTACCTACCAGATAACATATGTACTTAGCAGATAACCTATGTACCTACCAGATAACCTACGTACCTACCAGATAACCTATGTAGCTACCAGATAACATAAGTACCTACCAGATAACCTATGTACCTATCAGATTACCTACATACCTACCAGATAACCCGTGTACCTACCAGATAACCTAAGTACCTACCAGAAAACATATGTACCTACCAGATAACCTATGAATCTACCAGATAACCTACATACCTACCAGATAACCTACGTGCCTACCAGATAACCTACGTAACTAGCAGATAACCTAAGTACCTACCAGATAACCCGTGTACCTACCAGATAACCTAAGTACCTACCAGATAACATATGTACTTAGCAGATAACCTATGTACCTACCAGATAACCTACGTGCCTACCAGATAACCTATGTACCTACCAGATAACCTAAGTACCTACCAGATAACCCGTGTACCTACCAGATAACCTAAGTACCTACCAGATAACATATGTACTTAGCAGATAACCTATGTACCTAGCAGATAACCTATGTACCTACTAGATAACCTATGTACCTACCAGATAACCTACGTGCCTACCAGATAACCTTGGTACCTACCAGATACCCTTAGTACCTACCAGATAAACCGTGTACCTACCAGATAACCTAGATACCTACCAGATAACATATGCACTTACCAGATAACATATGTACTTACCAGATGACCTAAGTACCTACCATATAACCTAAGTACCTACCAGATAACATATGTACTTACCAGATTACCTATGTACCTACCAGATAACCTACGTGCCTACCAGATAACCTATGTACCTACCAGACAACCTAAGTACCTACCAGATTACCTATGTACCTACCAGATAACGTACATACCTAACAGATAACCTGTGTACCTACCAGATAACCTACGTGCCAACCTGATAACCTAAGTACCTACCAGATAACTCGTGTACCTACCAGATAACCTAAGTACCTACCAGATAACATATGTACTTAGCAGATAACCTATGTACCTAGCAGATAACCTATGTACCTACTAGATAACCTATGTACCTACCAGATAACCTACGTGCCTACCAGATAACCTTGGTACCTACCAGATACCCTTAGTACCTACCAGATAAACCGTGTACCTACCAGATAACCTAGATACCTACCAGATAACATATGCACTTACCAGATAACATATGTACTTACCAGATGACCTAAGTACCTACCATATAACCTAAGTACCTACCAGATAACATATGTACTTACCAGATTACCTATGTACCTACCAGATAACCTACGTGCCTACCAGATAACCTATGTACCTACCAGACAACCTAAGTACCTACCAGATTACCTATGTACCTACCAGATAACGTACATACCTAACAGATAACCTGTGTACCTACCAGATAACCTACGTGCCAACCTGATAACCTAAGTACCTACCAGATAACTCGTGTACCTACCAGATAACCTAAGTACCTACCAGATAACATATGTACTTACCAGATAACCTAAGTACCTACCAGATAACCTAAGTACCTACCAGATAACATATGTACTTACCAGATTACCTATGTACCTACCAGATAACCTACGTGCCTACCAGATAACCTATGTACCTACCAGACAACCTAAGTACCTACCAGATTACCTATGTACCTACCAGATTACCTATGTACCTACCAGATAACCTAAGTACCTAACAGATAACCTGTGTACCTACCAGATAACCTACATGCCTACCAGATAACCTTAGTACCTACCAGATAACCTATGTACCTAGCAGATAACCTAAGTACCTACCAGATAACCTATGTACCTACCAGATAAGGATTCATGGATGGTCTATTGGATACATCCTACCAGATAACCTAAGTACCTACCAGATAACCTATGTACCTACCACATAACGTACATACCTACCGGATAAACTACGTGCCTACCAGATAACCTAAGTACCTACCAGATAACCTATGTGTCTACCAGATAACCTATGTACCTACCAGATAACCTATGTACCTAGCAGATAACCTTAGTACCTACCAGATAACCTATGTACCTACCAGATTACCTACGTACCTACCAGAAAACCTTAGTAACTAGCAGATAACCTATGTACCTACCAGATTACCTACGTACCTACCAGATTACCTACGTACCTACCAGATAACCTAAGTACCTACCAGATAACCTATGTACCTACCAGATAACCTACGTACCTACCAGAAAACCTTAGTAACTAGCAGATAACCTATGTACCTACCAGATTACCTACGTACCTACCAGATTACCTACGTACCTACCAGATAACCTAAGTACCTACCAGATAACCTATGTACCTACCAGATACCCTTTATACCTACCAGATAACCTGTGTACCTACCAGATAACCTAAGTACCTACGAGATACCCTGTTTACCTACCAGATAACCTAAGTACCTACCAGATTACCTATGTACATACCAGATATTCTAAGTTCCTACCAGATAACCTATGTACCTACCAGATAACCTGTGTACCTACCAGATAACCTAAGTACCTACCAGATTACCTATGTACCTACCAGATTACCTATGTACCTACTAGATAACCTAAGTGCCTACCAGATAACCTATGTACCTACCAGAAAACCTGTGTACCTACCAGATAACCTAACTACTTAACAGATAACCTATGGACCTACCAGATAACCTAAGTACCTACCAGATAACCTATGTACCTACAAGTTAACCTGTGTACATACCAGATAACCTAAGTACCTACCAGATAACCTGTGTACCTACCAGATAACCTATGTACCTACCAGATTACCTATGTACCTACCAGTTAACCTAAGTACCTACCAGATAACCTATGTTCCTACCAGATAACCTGTGTACCTACCAGATAACCTAAGTACCTACCAGATTACCTATGTACCTACCAGATAACGTTTGTACCTACCAGATAACCTGTGTACCTACCAGATAACCTACATGCCTACCTGATAACCTAAGTACCTACCAGATAACCTATGTACCTACCAGATAACCTAAGTACCTACCAGATAACCTGTGTACCTACCAGGTAACCTAAGTACTTACCAGATAACCTATTTACCTAGCAGATAACCTGTGTACCTACCAGATAACCTAAGTACCTAGCAGATAACCTGTGTACCTACCAGATAACATAAGTACCTACCAGATTACATATATATGTACCAGATAACCTAAGTACCTACCAGATAACCTATGTACCTACCAGATAACCTAAGTACCTACCAGATAACCTGTGTACCTACCAGATAACCTAAGTACTTACCAGATAACCTATGTACCTACCAGATAACCTGTGTACCTACCAGATAACCTAAGTACCTACCAGATTACCTATGTACCTACCAGATAACCTAAGTACCTACCAGATTACCTATGTACCTACCAGATAACCTAAGTACTTACCAGATAACCTGTGTACATACCAGATAACCTACGTGCCTACTAGATAACCTAAGTACCTACCAGATAACCGTAGTACCTACCAGATTACCTATGTACCTACCAGATAACCTAAGTACTTACCAGATAACCTGTGTACATACCAGATAACCTACGTGCCTACTAGATAACCTAAGTACCTACCAGATAACCGTAGTACCTACCAGATAACCTAAGTACCTACCAGATTACCTATGTACCTACCAGATAACCTAAGTACCTACCAGATAACCTGTGTACCTACCAGATAACCTATGTGCCTACCAGATAACCTAAGTACCTACCAGATAACCTATGTATCTACCAGATAACCTAAGTACCTACCAGATAACCTGTGTACCTACCAGATAACGTAAGTACCTACCAGATAACCTATGTACCTACCAGATAACCTATGTACCTACCAGATAACCTAAGTACCTACCAGATAACCTATGTACCTACCAGATAACCTAAGTACCTACCAGATAGCCTATGTACCTACCAGATAACGTAAGTACCTACCAGATAACCTAAGTACCTACCAGATTACCTATGTACCTACCAGATAACTTGTGTACCTACCAGATAACATAAGTACCTACCAGATTACCTATCTACCTACCAGATAACGTATGTACCTACCAGATAACCTACTTAATTACCTGACAAGTTACATTATTTTATGTTAGGTGTACGCTAGAGATCTGTGACCTTTTGAAAATCAGATTCGAGCCGAATACATGATTGCAGTTCGAGCTCAATTATNGTGTACGCTAGAGATCTGTGACCTTTTGAAAATCAGATTCGAGCCGAATACATGATTGCAGTTCGAGCTCAATTATTCATTTTTCTCAGACTGGAGAAATTCTACATTCTACGGATGTTTTTTCATAACTCTGATTAACTGCTACAGGTTAGTTTTTACGAGAAATAAAACCATATTATATGTTATGTGTCCCCAAGATTAGAATTTAAACAGGGTTTTGTTCAAAATATTAGAAAAACTTGAGATTAAGCAAACAATTGGTAAGTGGTGAATTGTCGAACAGATATCTTACACCTGTGAAAACGCGGTTGGCAATATCAACACCCTTCATGGTGAAAATAATGAGGGGGGGGTGCATTTTATTTGTAGATAAAACTTTGCAACGTACGTAGTGTTTTAAGACTTCTTACAAGTCAATACGTTCTAATTAACCAAAATATATCGTTTTATCGTAACACTAGTTTCCGAGAAATCCACGAAACTCTCAAACGAGAATGTGTGTTGCCTGACAGGTAGGCAACACACTGATACTGGAANGTTGCCTGACAGGTAGGCAACACATTGATACTGGAATATTTTTTAAATAAGAATGTTGTGGGAGCGCACGGCTTCCTAAAAAATCCCTTCGGGGGAAAACTATACATGCATCTGTGTGTTATATTTCGTGAGGAATAACCTATATGAGTTTGAGGCCGTTGTTCCAAAACATCCGGTGCATCAACGGCAGGTCAATCAGCCGGCAACCGACCACAGAGAAAACAACACATCGTTTATTATCACAGCTTAAATACTTGCAGGGTAGGCGTGTCCATGTACAAGGATCGTTCACAAATGTATGAATACTGATAAACAGCAGAATAGGCATAAAAATCTGGCCGCAAATCGACCTAAGACGTGACTACCAACAAAAACGTTTATTTTTAGATCACACAAAACGAGGCACTATTATTTCACGAAACAAATAAATAAAAGGCTTGCAGTACATTGATGTGTCCTTTAAAACACTTGCGATGTGGATAATTTCAGTTTTTAGGATGTCAACATGCCTTTATGTACATGTAATTGTTTGTCTCACGCCTGTTTTTAACATTAACATAAATAAGGCCAACATAACCGAATCATCATTACTAATTTAGTACGTCATTTTACTGTAAAACACGTAAGTTGACATGGACGTATCTTATAATGCACTATGCTAACTTTGATTTATGGTTTCCACATGTCATAGTCCTTCAACGTACGTTTATGAAAGTCCTTCTTGCGCTGAGCACATTGTAGTCAAAATACGTCTCAGTTCGTGGCATACGTTATCATTTCCTTGCACCTTGCGCTAAGATCTACTCTGAAAAACGTCATTAATAATGTTTTGTTTCGTGTGATGTATTAATTATGTTTCATAAAGTGTACGTATTCTATTCGCCATAGCTACAATAGAAAATATTGTATATTACTCCATAGTTAATATACAGATAGCGTCCATATATCTGCAGACGTATTTCACAATCAGTTAATGTACTGATAATGTTACGTTATGTTATATTATGTTTTCGTTATCAGCTCACGGTGAACTATCAGCCCCCGGCTTCATTACCTTGTATATTACAAATTATTAGTAGATAGATGTATCCAACAAAACATTTCGGACATATTCCGAATGAAAATGTTTTATAGAATTAGAAGTTGGTTTGGACTCACCAGATCCGACACGACTTCCGCTGTTTACTTCCACTGGCTTTGTTATAGTACGGACTCGTAGTTGGTTAGTTCCCACCAGAGCGATGCATATATCTTTAGCAAGAAACAACCCCAGCAGATACTGGATCCAGGAAACCTACGTACCTAGAGACAAGAAAACCTTATTAATAACAATAATGAAAAAAGTTAACATAGCTGTATGGAACACATTGTTTTGAAAATTAGATTACTGGTCATATGTTTGTCCTATTAGAAAAGCCTCAAATGAAGCAGAGTTCGTAAAAATTCTTGAGCTTCACTGGAATTGCAGCGACTAAAAAAGTTTTCAATAACTGAAATGCTAACTACCTTAATATTTTTGTTCTCCCTTTCAACCATTCATAACGTACACAGCAGTAACAATCTAGAAATATTAATTCTAATACATCTCACACCATACCCTCCTCGTTTTTTTTTATCTATAAGTAAGCTTTTTGCTTATTATGTATGGTAATTTACTGCCAACAATTTCCCAACATTTTTGAGCAACATTTTATTTTTAAATTACTTATGATACAAAGGAATCGAGCCAGCATAATTTAGACTTAAGTGTAATGATAATGATCTGTAGTATCCCCTTAATGCTGCACATGGTATTGAAGTATGCAGTGAACATCTAGTTATTAGCCAATGTTACAAGAATTACACTGTGAGGCCAAACGTTCATCCTAAAGCATCAGTCGAGTAGCTTAAAGAATGTCACAAACACATTGATACTATCTCTATTCTCCATGCAGCATTACGAATAGGTGGACGTTTGTTGGTCGAGTGAGCCTGGACCTCAAACGACACCCGGGTACTGTCTTGTCTACAATCATTGATGAGACTGACCGTGTTTATGAGCCGGGGAATTATCGCTCTTATATGTTGTGCCTTAGTCCAAACTGTTCGCCGAGTGTGGGAAGCACATTTTGTTCCAAATGAGTTGGTACAAATCCTAGTTAATCTATTCATCGTTTGGAATCAGTAATCAAAGTTCATAACCAAGTGTGAGAGAGAGAGAGTCCCAGATCATTACACTGCCGCTTCGTATCGGACTAATTGTACTACCTCGTAAATAAAGACCAAAAAGTTAACGATCTCATTCTGAGACAAGGCTTACGCAGTAGTCCCTGGTATTGAGATGGAACGGCTTATCAATACCGCCTACGGCACTCCCGTGCAGTCTCGAGACAAGTTGCTATAGGACGCTTGATATAGAGTTCCTCATGATAATTCATGAGACAAATATAACGTTTCGGTGGTACAACAAGAGGCTATCAAAGATGCAGAATTATTACGGGCATTACTTGAGTGTTGCGTGTATCGCGGGAGGCGTGATGAGTATGTTGATGCTATTCCTCACGTTTGGGTACTAGTGCCCTCAGTTAATGTTCGATGCACAGACTATGAGGTGCCTTGAAGGTTGATGGTATATCAAACAATTACTTCATCACGTTTTGGGTTTTATCATGTTTATTTGCTCGGGAATTTATTCATACATTCCCGGAACATTTTCGTGAGTTTATACATACTTTCCTGGCACCTTGTGCCAAGAATTTACCTCATACTTTAACACCCTGCGAGTTCTTGGCCTGAAGGGCAGATTACAGTGTTCTGGCTACGTTTCCGACGCTGTGGTGGCATTAGGTGTCAGGACACGTCCCTAAGTGACGACATTGTTACTTTTATGTAATCGTTGCGGGCTAGTTGTTCCGGAAGTGTATGAAATCTAGTGAGTTGGATGGCCATGTTACCGGCCCTGTTCCGGCAGCGGTAACTTGTGTTCTGGTGAGTTGAGTGGCCATGTTACCGGCCCTTGGACTGGTTCTTGTTGGTGAGCTGCACTAAGCTGGCTTCCTCTCGACATGGAGCTTCTCGTTGAAGCTCACCACTCGCTCTGTTCTCGGCGTAGGGTTGTAACTGACTGCTTTTTTCCCTACCATGTTCCAGCGAGGGATCACTGACAGGCCCCCACCCCAGCCTCTGCATTCTCGGCGCGGGGCTGCACTGGAACCCTCCCACTCTCTCGACATGGTGCTCCTCGTTAGAGCTCACCACTCGACTCCGCCTTCTCGGTGCGTTATTGTAACTGACTGACTAGTGACTGGTGACTGGCCGACTTGACTAACTGACTCACGTCCCGGCATGGTGAAACTACTCGTCCGACATAATTCTGGTAACTGTTTAACTGGTTCTGCCCTGCGCCCCAAACCCCGCATTTCGTGTCCCGATGTAGCTGACCCCTTAATGTTGTAATTCTCGCCCGGCTGACTTCCACGATCCGGCTCCCGATCCTGAATAACCTGCACATCCCGGTGTGGCGGTACAAAACGCCGCGCCACCTGCCGCTCGTTGGCTCTCCGGCGACGGGGTTTCACTGACTGACTGATGCGACTGACTCACTTGGCCGGGGTCTGATCTCCCCAGCCTCGGTTTCTCTCGGTGCACGCTCCTGACTGACTGGTTGACATCACTGACGTAACTGATTCTCCCGGCGCGGAGTATCGCAGCTTCCGACTGCCCCGATATGACTGACCGACGGACCCGATATCACTAACCCCCTCCTTGGCTCGAAAAACGCCTTTTAAACGATCTGAGTGCCCTCCCTATATTCCTACACGTGTCTCCCTTGTTGGGGGAGGGAGGAGG
>NQII01000695.1:116649-131049 GCA_002778355.1 Clitarchus hookeri
CTTCCAATATGCGTTACGCGCCAATATTCAGGCGGTGTTTGATGTCGCCGTGGTTTAGCGTTCTCACACTGTGGGCGGTAGCAGACTCGGTTCACTTCACTGGCCCATCTGCGTAGGAGACAGCCGGCGCGTAGCCACGGGAGAAGTGAGATGGGGGTTGTAACCCCTCTTACCCCTATTTTGCTATAAGGTTTTCTACAATTAGTATTAATATCATTAACAAGCGTTAAAATTTGGTAAAAAAATTATTGCTTTAAACTATGAAGCAATGCATGATACTGTGAAGTAATTTGCTGCTAGTATTTATCCTAACTAACACGTTCACCATCACTGCTAACACCAACATAACCACCTTTCTTTCACTTCGGTCAGCGTGGCCCCTCACTTGAGAAATGTCTGTCTACGCCACTGCGATTGGTAGGCTGGATTCGGTGCGCACGGAACGACCGAGTGAGGAAATTAAAATTTAGAAACCCTAGAACTTACTTGATAGAAAACCACTGTCATGTTACCAGTTCCAATTGTCTTTACCTGTTGGTATACGCTAATGTATGTGCATGGGCATCATAACACACGGCCTCCTATCAGTGTGTGGAAGTTAAGGATGGGGGGGGGGTCCACTTAGTCTCTACGCCAGTGTTATTTTCTATTAATGCTTCAGGCTGATGCCAATGCACTTTCTTGATATGTTGGTACACATTGAGGCTGTTCAATAACGTTTCCTGGATTTTGACGGTATTTTATGGTTTCGTGACATTATATCAACGATAACGTAATAAAACCACCTAACAATTTAAAAAATAATATTCATCGCGTTTTTTATTATTTGTACCTATTTCAGGCAAAGTATTTTTTAATGTCCGAGAAGTGGTTTGTTGTGGTGTATTTTAAGTACGACAGTTGTTCACACATTGTAAGTAAGGGTTTAGCACTCAGGATTTTTTTATTTTAAAAGTAAAAACAATAATACGGACGAAACACAACACAATTTTTAAGAAAATATTCCTATGACGTTTTTATGTTACGAGCCATTATTTTGAGCTGTAGGCTAAGGAAGTAGTAATTTTTTCAATTTCAAGATATGTAAAAAAGAGTTATAAATTTAAAAATCTAATTTATGCATTTGTTTTTGGAAAGGAATTCTACTATATTGCCATATATTTAGACAAGTGTTTCATATTACAAAGAAATAATAAGTAATATGATAAAATGTAAAGTACATTAACACAATTATTCTTCTGAACGTTTTAATGGTGGCCTCTAACTGGCCAACATTTAAAATGCAAATGAACGAGCATCGTAATAAATGACATAATGACAAGGGCCGCTGCGTTTGCGCGCTACTGTCATACCAAGGCGACCAGAGTTCGCATCCCGGCGGATTCCTGTACGTGGAGAACGTCCGCTGGTTTTCTCGGGGAAACCCCGCATCAAACAGCATTCCGCCACTGCTTCATCTCCACTTCATTTCATCCCCACGGGTGCTTAAGTCTTAGTTGAGCGAGTGCGACGTGGTACCTCTGTCGAGGGCTCTAAGGGCGACGTTACCACGCGTGTCTAATGTAACATCACTCTTACACGCTGGGTTTTCGGGTACAGTAATCTGTGAATATTTCGTTTTCTTCTGCTGAGCGGCTCTGGAATAGTTTTACATTTCGCAAAATGTTTTGAAGAAATCCGTCCGTAATAAGTTTAAACAAGTGTTTACAAAAACATTTCCAAGTATGGCACAGGTGAGGTCTGGAACCATAGAGAAGCATTGGCCTTTGTTCAGTTAACTGCAAGAGAGTAATGTTGGTGGCTACATATTTCAATACATGTGTGTATGTGTGTGTGTAAAACTNGTAAAACTGAATTAAAAAAAATGAACTCTATAGAAGCATTAACAAACTAATTCTTAAATATTTACTTTTACTTCAATTAATATTATGTCACNAAAACTGAATTTAAAAAAATGAACTCTATAGAAGCATTAACAAACTAATTCTTAAATATTTACTTTTACTTCAATTAATATTATGTCACCAGAATAACAAGGACTCTCTTAAATACAAATGGTTTTCAAGTTTAAGTTTTCTCTTACAATCTGCCTTGTAATAGCTGCTACTAGAAACACAACTGCAAACCGTAAAGAACATTTTAGATTAAATCATACATCATGTGAACGAGTTTTTTTTAAATGGAAGGAAATATATTTTGAAGTTGTTTTTCAAGGAAATAAAGAGTTATAACTTTCTTAAACCAAGTATATTAGAAATGATTTATATTCAAATGTTATTTTATTTTCCGCAGTGTTATCTTTTACACAATCACATTTGGTATCCAAAAATAATTAAAACCTCCAATGCTCGTATTTTTTTCCATCCCCTGAACTATACGCACTCCCGTGTTAGCAGTGAGAATAAGTAAACAGTTCCTCATTTCAGAAACCATTAACAACATTTTCACGTATTACTTTGTAGCAATGATTTATTTTTAAAAGTTTTGGAAAATACATGAAACATTTCTGTTGATTTCCTCTGCAGTACGGGCTTTCGAGATCGGGTTTAGCATTTTTAAATTCCCGATGAAAAATTGTAATTAAGATACTCGTATTCTTCTGTAAACTTTAAGAATACTGTAAATTACACAGTGAGATAATTTTTACTTTAATGGTTTTATCTACAAATTGGTTCGTTTGCCGCTTCTTATCCAAAAAGTTAAACACGCCGTAGTAATTATATTCAATTTTCACGACGT
Organism: Clitarchus hookeri; assembly: GCA_002778355.1. NCBI lineage: Eukaryota > Metazoa > Arthropoda > Insecta > Phasmatodea > Phasmatidae > Clitarchus > Clitarchus hookeri. Next base: position 119,389 of record NQII01000695.1, read on the forward strand.
TTCACAAATATTCGTAACATGCAACATGACACAATCTTCCAATAAGGGTCTGTATTATCAAACTCTAGATAAATGTGTCGAATAGCTATTCCATAGACAAGCAATCTGATAGTAACCTCTATTAACAACATTCCTTGAGATAAGTTATCCTATAGATAAGTATTCTAAGGTTTTGGTTCGTTACTGTGTATGTTGGCAAAAAATTTACTTCTTTTTGGTCTTAAAGCTTATGTTAACCTCTCAACGATGGATGCGAAATGTGTTTTGAATAAAATATGTAGATTAATGTTTCTTAATAGAAAGTGTATTAAATAAGAACTATGAAAAATGTATTCTTATGAGAACTCTATTGGGTCTGTCGTAATTCTAACTCATGTATTTCTGCAATAGGAAAATAATGTAAATATTTCGGGTAAATATTTTTTAATTAGCGCATTTATATAACATAAAAATGCTTTTGATATAAAATGATGCCAATTATACTTGGATTTTGCGCATGAATATATTTTTACAAATGTGACACGAATAGACCAAGCTATACAATTTCAGGATCTCTAGCTTAAAATAAATTAAGTGTACACCTGAAATATGCAAAACATGTACCTATATTTTGAAACATCAGGTGAATGTTGTGTCATTGTACAAGTGACAAATGGAAATTTATTCAATAGTCTATAAATCATATCACAACATACTCACAATAATGAACTATGATTAAATAAATTCAAACGAATTAATTCAAATGTTTAGATGGTATCACACAATTTCTGTGTGCTATTAGTTACATGAATAACTGTTTTTGTTGTGAAAGTGACAACTCCAGTGACATTACATATTGTGACCCGAAATAATTGTCATTGTATGCAAACGTTTCTAAGGAATTTGTTGGAATGGATACATTATGATTTTGGTACTTTTACATTGAATTACAATGAAGGGAGTGAATTTGAATTAAGAAAATTTATATAGATCATATGGCTTTCATGCTTTTCCTCATTATGATGCAATGTTTATCGTATTTCACGGTGTAATACGTATATTCTCTGAAAGTGCGAGCTGCATAACTTGAAAATCTTGAAATCAATTCATAGAACACTGTATTTTCGTCTGTCAAATGTCCAGCTATGAAATGCAGGCCTATATAAACCCAGGCACACAACAGATTTGTTCATAATTATAAATTTCACTGATTATATAAACCCTGGCACAGCTGGCTTAATTGTATGACAGGTTATCGCAATGCATGTGACGTGTGACTCGGTTTTTACAACCAGCATTGAGGTAAGTTCCAGTGCTTCTTAATTATATTTAAAAAATTTGCAAGGAAAGGTGGGGAAAATTTATTTTTTTAAATTTCAAATCACCCGATTCCTTAAAACGATCAAGCGCAGGCCCAATATTTACCAATTTTTTTACATTAAAATTGACAGATTCCTGAACTTATCTTGTTACCGTTAAGTTTTCTTGGATTTTACAGGATTATCATACATAACACTCAAAAATGGAAAAAAAAAAAAAAAAATTAATTCATATTGTTATATGGGCGATTATCTGTAAACTCGTAAATGGCTGTCCGGATCAAATTGCCGAAGTAATATCGAAATATAATAAACGAAAAGCGCTCTGAACGCAAGTAAAAATATAAATTTTATGAGTACAATTGATTGCACGACGGTATTTATTACATTGTTTGTACATGTTCCCAAAACCCCTGAAACACAGTCCCCTGGGCTGTCCCATTTCCAGAATTCACGCTTTGAAGTAATTTTTGAGACGTTTTATGAATACTACGTAATAACGTCACTTGATATCTAAAAATAGAATAATGCAAGTATGGTTTGTGTATAAAAGAACACCCCCGTCGTATTTGTTGTATTTCATTCATTTTCCTTAATGTTGTCCGGAGTTTTTATGCACAGTACCCTGCTCAAAATTCAAACCACAAAAAAATTAAATTACATGGTGTTTGTAAATTATGTTTAGCGTAAAGTGGAACGTAACCAGTGTGACGTTAGAGTCAGTCATGTGAACGGCGTCGATGCGCCATTTTGTATTGTGTCAGTGCATCACTTGTGGTGAGGCCACGCGTCGAGGCTGCTACAACACACAGTCCTCTGGTAAGTATTGCTATTTATAGTTTATCTGTTTAATTGGACATATTTTATGTAGTACTCTTATGATATGTGTACAAACCTATCAGTTGTCACGAAATGAAATGAATTGCAATAGTTAGGTTAAGAATACGTGATTTGGTCGGAAAACACAGTCCCCTGCCTACAGTCCCCTGCCTACAGTCCCCTGCCTAAAAATATGGCAGGGGACTGTCCTCCATTCCAGGGGATTGTAAAAATTAGACAATGGTCACTTTTTAAAAGTAAATTTGCTGTACTTGTTTAAATTTCTAAACGTAAGAATTTATTGCAGGTTTAATGCATTTACTTCGAGATGCCTCCTAAAAAAAAACCTATCCAGGGAGGAATTATTACAAAAAAAGAGAGAAGCAGAAAAACTAAGATACCAACACAGGAAAAATTACCCTCAAAAGAGGGAAGAGATGAAAGAAAACGAGAGGTTAAAATACCAGAAAAAAAGGAAAAGGTTTGAGAAAACTTGCCAAAGTCCAGCCAAATGCTCAAAATCGTGATACATGCTTATGTATAATCCACAGTAGCTTCGACATGAAACAATGCGCTCTATATAAAGCCAAAAATTGTATCTTACAACAGCCGCCAGAAGTTACTTGAAAAAGTGTGTTGCGATCGGTACGGCGTACACTGTTTGTCGAGAAGTTGCCTGATTTGCGCCACTAAGACTCCCCGATACAAAGAGTTTGACGATACAAAAGTCATGAAATATAAGATGTGGATTGCTGAGAGGCAAGAGATTCAAGATCTGAAGACTCACATGCCGCGGAAAGTGACAAAATATTTGAAAACATCTGTTGCTGTGTATCCGCGTCAACTTATAACACAGTTGCATGACGATTTAGAACAGTTCTTTGACCATCAAATAAATGTCGTACATCAATTTGATACCATTAAGGATTTAAAACAAAATCTACAAGACGAGGATGTCCGGATCCACATGGATTTCAGTGAGAATTATTGCACGAAGTATGCGGAAGAGATACAAGCCTTCCATTTCGGTGGATCTCGAGCCCAGCTGAGCTTACATACAGTCGTAATTGATCAAAACAATTCAATACGCTCATATTGCACAGTCTCCAAGAACATAGCCCATTCACCTGCTGCCATTTTGGTTCATTTACAACCAATTTTCAAAGCTCTACCACGTGGAATTAAACGTGTACATTTCTTGAGCGATAACGTAACACGATGTAAAACGATGTTTTTCATAATGGCATCTAAACTCTCTGAAGAAATTTCAGCTGTAGAGCAATTTACATGGAACTATACAGAGAGTGGACATGGGAAGGGTGCACCAGATGGCGTCGGGGCCACCTGCAAAATAACAGCAGGTTTTGTCGTATATGCTGGTGGTGATATTAATGATATTGAATCATTTGTACAATCCATCCACGAGCGATGCCCTGGCATTACATGCATCACAATTGATGGTCAAGACATCCAGGCAATGATCGAAGAAATTGAAAAGGAGGCATCCAAACAGAAGAGTTTCAAAGGCAACTTGAATGTGCATCAAGTCACTGGTGACTTTTTCAGCTATATCCTCGGTCTCCCCTCAAACTGTGTAACTCTGACGATGAGAACTCTCAGCTGCTTTTGCAACAGCAAAATTTGTGAGAATTTTAAAGTAGGAAATATCACCTATGATATGAAACCCAGATGGAGAGTAGAAGATATGTTTACAGAGTCTGAATTGGAAAACGATCTCAATTCAGCTGAACTCACACCGGACATGCTAACTAAAGCCCTGGACGCCGAAGTCGCTGGAACCAGTGGTGAACAGCAGGCATGTTGCAATACTGGAGACTACGTTCTCGTAAGATTCTCGGTAAAAAATATGGACTGTCGATATGCTGCTGTGATAGATGAAATCGATGAAGAAGAAAATGAATTGAGAGTTACGTTTTTGAAGATTTGTGATGACAAGGTACAAATCTTTAAAATAGATGAAAATGATATTTCAGACGTGTCCTATGATCAGATTATTCAGAAATTGGATAGTTCTGATTTAATACTAAAGGGGAAGAGGGTATTTTATAAATTCCCGGCCTTAGTGGACGTTTTTGAGCAATAATGGGTTCATTGTTGTGTTACAAAGTAATCTGACTGTGATTTAACTTGCTTTATTTGATTAAGAAAAAAACAATAAATATATTATATAATCAGGATTGTATGGTAACTAAGTAGCACATTGTTGTCATACTTGTGGTCTCTTTATTGATGAGACTGTTTATAATTGTTCTATTCTAACTGTAAAACAGTTATGGTATGACAAAGAATTAAACTGACTGATTTTGCATGCCTCATTGATATTTATTTAAGTAAACAAAGCTATAAGTTTATCGCAGGTTAAGTACAAAATATTAGAAGTAATTTACATTTGGAAATGGAACAGATATTTTTTAATTTAATAAGTTTTTTTTGTTGCTTAGAACCAGCATTATAATGTTTTGTTTTAATTTGTGAGTGATGGTTTAATTTTTTATTCTTGATTGCTCAGTACAAGCATTGTAATTATAGCAATGCTTGTAGTGCATAAGCATGGCGTATATTAATAAATAAATACTACAGTGGTGATTTTGATGTATTTAAAACAGTCCCCTGCACCCGAAACAGTCCCTTGTCACGCCTAAAACAGTCCCCTGTCACATCCAACAGTCCCCTGCCATTATTTTCCAGAAAATTGTAAATATCTAGAAAAATTGCTATTAATTCAATGGGCCTTTTTATGTATTAGGATTAACGGCCATTTATCTAGCCCTTGGTAAGGTTGTTTTCACAAAAATTCTATAAAAAATGTCCGGACAGCTTTGTATGGGTCGTTAACGAGTTTACAGAGAATCGCCCTTATAACCTCCAAAACCATCATGAATATAATCAAAACAACACCACCTCACGTTTAAGTCGCCAGCCTTAATGCTTGTCTACAACTTTAATTTTTAGAAAGTTAACCCCTTGATCAAACATTTATAGTTCGCAATAACTACAGGTCGTAATACACTCTTTTGCTCCATGTGGCAGTTAACTTTTGACCTCATGCGTAACTAATAGTCGTAAGTCGTCTAGGTAGCGGTGATATTTACTGCCCGCCGACACAGTTATAAGTAAATGTTTTGGAATTGCAAAACTCACTTTTTTTTGCTGTTAATTCAGCACTTGGACCAGTTTATATAATTTTTTTGCGGGCCATGTGTTCTTCGGTAGTCTACATTTACGAATTGAATGTGTGTTGTTGATCATTTGTCTTACTATGGAAATTAAAATACCTTCGTGTTACTGTTGTGACTATTATAGTTAGAGGTAAAATAAAGCGTGTGCATTAAATATAATACCGCCCAATCATCAAGGGGCAACTACGTTTGTCTATTCGCCGCCAACATAATCGCACTCAAGTCAAAACATTAAAGCGTTTAGTAACGGACGCGCATTTCTTTATAAGACTTATTGAGTAATATTCAACGAACTGAGAACTAGTTCTGCCGCTGTCCCGAGTCTTACAGAGTACATCCCTCCTTCCCCCCCCCCAAATTATATGAAATGTACGTACCATCGTTTAGGATATGGGAAGGTTTCGATGCGCGTGAATTTCTGAAATATATAAAAAAAAGGAATAAATCCGGACTACTTAATAAGTTTGTATGAAGATTGAGTTATTGAATATATTTGAAGTAATAATAGGAAAGTGGCGTACGTCCCATTATAATAAAATATCGCCCTGCAATGTTTTTGAGTTTTGATACACAAGTCTCAATTAATGGTACAGTAATTTCTCTCTAGTGCCAGCAGGCATCAGCACATAATTATGGAAGCTTACGAAAAAGTATACGTTAAATATAATGCGGTTCAAGTCAATCTCACGCCATTTTTCTTCCAATACGTTTCTTCATAGTGTAGAACGTGCATTGTTGTTCTTAAGGAACGTGCTTTCAATATTTGCGTATATAGAAAAAAATTCATTCAATGAATAGGCTACCAAAAATGGACTGTGATTATTTAAGTATCTGTCTTAAACAGTCATAAACGTAATTTTTATGCTAGTACAAATTTTTCCTCATAATATTAACATTAAATCTCCTATACAGCAATTTTCTACATACATGACTGTAGGCGGAAGTCCTTTATGAACAATCTGCATTGTTCATATTTTGGAATGTTCAGGCTAGTAGAAGTCGTGCACCATAACATGAACAACTGTATGGCACGATATACAGCTTGATATAAACAATTTTAACATAATATCGTGATTTTATAATGCAATGCTTTACAGATTATGCTTGGTAAGACAATCCTGATACGCACCTGGTAATCGCGCACCTGTACACGAGGATCGAGAAGTACCTGCTCCGAAAGGTATCTCAAGGAAACATGCTCATCCTCAAACATAACTTGGACAGAGTCGTGAGCCGGCGAAGGAAGCAAGAAAGAGGACACATATTGACGTAAAGCATACACAACTAACTTTCAGTCCCGACAGAAGATGTTTTCAAACGCCAACTGTCACTCTACCAATTAGTTCAGGAGTGACATAACACTTGCGGAGTGGAGCCAATGGTAGCGAGCGTGCAGTCGTGCACAGACACACCTACACAGGGCAAAATCCTAACTATAATATTTCCCTGGCAATGCAGAAATTAAATTAAATTAATTGTATTATTGATGTGATTGACCTAAAGTACATGGCGAGCGGTCATTCATATCTTCCAAGCTACGGCGTATTTGCATAAATTAAAAATTATGGCAAAAATAGTTGTAGTTAATTTTTTCGTCTACTAACTTGAAGAAAGCTAACACAAGAAAGAAAAAGTTTAATTTTTTTGCCATGAAAAACAAAGATTTCAAATCTACTAGAGAGTGACATGATTAATTGGCCAAAAGAAATGTAAATGTACTACATGATTCATCTGTTGGTTGAAGGCAGAGTGGATACGCTTCGCTGGGGATGAGCGATTCAAGCTACTTCGTAATGAACCAATAAAAGAGAGCACGCGATTCAACTGTGTCAACTCACAGTGAACTAAAAAAGGTAAAAGTGTTTATCAACAAGTAGCTCTTGGGAAGATTGCACAAAGCAATCTCTATAAAGCTCCTCGACCAGTGACCAAAGAAAAGAGAAGGAATATGATGTACCTGCTGCAGGTCTTACCTCCGGTATACCAGACGTTTTATCAAAACACGATTACGAATGACGCAGTAACGGATTTGGGTCATTAGAGAAAATAATCCAAGAAGACAATTACATTGAATGGTATCTGATGGTTAACGAAGTTACCTTTCTAACAGACGATCAGTAAAGAAAGAAAAACTCTTTGAGTGAAACGCTATGGACACTGATGTGTAAATTATATTAAAAAAGGATGTACAGAACTTGGGTTAAAATTTTTTTAAGAAGTACGGTTTTGCCAACACATAATATTTTTGTGTTCAAAAATTTCACCAGGAATTACGAAACACGAATAAACTGATTTAAGTCACGCTGAGTAACAAATATCTGAAATTTTCAGGTAAAGTGGTGTAAGTAAGACTCACACTACTGATTTAAATGGTTTGTCTGTTCTGAAACAACACAATTTCTAAAGGCATAGTGGTACCGATTAATTTAATATAATTTTTATTTTTGCAGTATTAATTCAACAGCTGTATAATATATAATTACAGTTTAATCTATCTTACAAGTAATATGGCCAGATATTACATGCCGAATCGAGTGATGACTTCTAAATTTTCAATATAACGAACGTATATTATTTCTAATCTATATATTGTTACTTACACGCGTCCAGGTATAACTATTTAATAACCAAAATAAAAAAACACTTTATTATAAACCAAATTTTTTTTTCTTAAAATCTGATGTTAAACTTTTTGTAAAAAAAAATTTTCTTTGCGGTTTTTTAAATTTTATATCATCTGACTGTAAATATTATAATTTTTTATTTTATGCAAATTGTTTTGGTGCATTTATAAAATTTGTTGATGTTTTTTTCGCACCAATTTAGCAATTTTTAAATATTTTATACAGAAAAACCATATAATTTATCAGCTATTACTGTGTACAGCGTAGCATTAAAATATCTTGTCATTGAATGAAACCTAATGAAAATTTATTTGGTAGTGGAAATTATGTTCTTGATTTTATATTTCGGGAACTCTTGCACTACGAGAACTTTCCACAACTCATTACTATCGTGTAACAGTCACCCAGAGTGTGCATCATCGTCTGAGAGGGCAGATCAGCAAACAGCGGCGGTGTAGTATATGCACACCCGAGTCATATAGTAGGATCACTGACATACATACAGTTATAAGTTGTAGGAGAACAACACTACGCTATGAGTATAGGTTACAAACATACGCACAAAACTACAAACTTAGTTCAATAGAACATTTGTAAAATAACGCTCGCAAGATTATTACTACTGGAATGGTAGGTACAAACTTAAGGCGTTCAGGGTGGTGCCCATGATCCAAGACGTGTTGCACTCGCAGGCTTATTACTGTACACAGCAAGGATACGGTGGCCATACCCAGGATACAGGATATGCAGTACAAGCAGAATTGTAACTGTACACGGCCGGGAATCGGTGGTCTTTGCCAGGATTCAGGACATGAAAAACACACAGGATTGTGAACTGTTAACAGCTAGGAATCAATGGCCTTGCCCAGGATCCAGGATATTTAGCACACTAAGGATTTTATTTATACACAACATGGAATCGTTGGCCATTCCAAGGATCCAGGAAATGTTGCTCAAGTAGGATTGCCACCGTACACAACTGGGATCAGTGGCCGGTGTCTAGAGCATTTTCCTTGTGAGAAATCCGAATTTCCCAGCACTTCTCATTTGTTAATGTTCAATGCTGTCATCAAAAAACATGCATTGCGTTGTTGCTGGGTGCGAGAAGCGATCTCAACGCAATTACAGCGTATAACGAAACATTTAACAATTACAACACCTGAGCCTGTTTATTAATTCAGAACTGATTGGTTTAAGACTTTAATTTTACTAACCATATTAAATACAATTATATAAACAGTTATAACAAGGAATTCTTGATAATTTCATGTGTTGGAAATAAACTGTACATGACTAAATTACAATGTATTGTTTTTGAAAATGCCAAGGTATATATGTTAACAATTCCGCGGTACCGGGTACAAGGTATAAAAATAATTCCTGACGAACCAACACGCGTTTGCGGAATGCCTGAGAGGGAAGCGCGTCGCTCGAGGTGTGTGGTTGCTGATCCAGCAGACACTATCACTTGCCACTGCATCAGAGTACCTGTGTCGGGGCGACTTTTGTGACAGCTGGGAAACTGGCTATGTGAAGGAAACACTCTGCGTGTCTCTGGACATTTTCACGCTTGAACCGCGTACTGAATGCATGTCTGCTTGTTCGCCCGTCTGTGCCACTGCACTAGGCTGTTCACTGTTAATTGAGCACTTTGGAAAAAAAGTATTTCTTAAATGATACATATATTCTCATTTTGAAATCTTCCGTCAAATGTAAAATAATATTGCACCATCCACGAGCAAGCACAACATTGCTAGGAACCTAAATGTGTTTCTTATTTGCGTATTTTATAATATTCTAATGTTCATATATAAAATATGCACTGAATTAATATGCCAAAAACTTAAAACATTACACTCGCAATACAACGTGTGAACTATTTTACCTAATTCGCTGCTAACATAGCCGGGAACCTGAATGCTACTCTGTAAGGCCAGTGAAAGTTTTTCGAAGATTGATTTCAAAAGTGTTTACTGTACCGCGAGCACCATACACACATACGCCTCACGCTGTATGGCAACATACGCCTCATGCTGTATGGTAACATACTCCTCACGCTGTATGGCAACATACGCCTCATGCTGTATGGCAACAAACGCCTCACTCTGTATGGCAACATATGCCTCACACTGTAAGGCAACATACGCCTCAATCTGTATGGCAAGATACGCCTCACGCTGTATGGCAAAATACGCCTCAAGCTGTATGGCAACATACACCTCACTCTGTATGGCAACATATGCCTCACGCTGTAAGGCAACATACGCCTCATGCTGTAAGGCAACATACGCCTCAATCTGTATGGCAAGATACGCCTCACGCTGTATGGCAACATACGCCTCATGCTGTATGGTAACATACTCCTCACGCTGTATGGCAACATACGCCTCACGCCATATGGCAACATACACCTCACACCGTATGGCAACATACTCCTCATGCTGTATGGCAACATACTCCTCACGCCGTATGGCAACATGCACCTCACTCTGTATGGCAACATATGCCTCACACTGTAAGGCAACATACGCCTCATGCTGTAAGGCAACATACGCCTCAATCTGTAAGGCAACATACGCCTCAATCTGTATGGCAAGATACGCCTCACGCTGTATGGAAAAATACACCTCACGCTGTATGGCAAAATACGCCTCACGCGGTATGGCAACATACACCTCACTCTGTATGGCAAAAAACGCCTCACACTTTATGGCAAAATACACCTCACGCCATATGGCAACATACACCTCACACCGTATGGCAACATACTCCTCACGCTGTATGGCAACATACTCCTTACGCCGTATGGCAACATACACCTCACTCTGTATGGCAACATATGCCTCACACTGTAAGGCAACATACGCCTCATGCTGTAAGGCAACATATGCCTCAATCTGTATGGCAAGATACACCTCACGCTGTATGGCAAAATACGCCTCACGCTGTATGGCAAAATACGCCTCATGCCGTATGGCAACATACACCTCACTCTGTATGGCAACATATGCCTCACGCTGTAAGGCAACATACGCCTCATGCTGTAAGGCAACATACACCTCATGCTGTAAGGCAACATACGCCTCACGCCATATGGCAACATACACCTCACTCTGTATGGCAACATACACCTCACACTGTATGGCAAAATACGCCTCACGCCATATGACAACATACACCTCACGCCGTATGGCAACATACACCTCACACCGTATGGCAACATACACCTCACTATGTATGGCAATATATGCCTCACACTGTAAGGCAACATACGCCTCATGCTGTAAGGCAACATACGCCTCAATCTGTATGGCAAGATACGCCTCACGCTGTATGGCAAAATACGCCTCACGCTGTATGGCAAAATACGCCTCATGCCGTATGGCAACATACACCTCACTCTGTATGGCAACATATGCCTCACGCTGTAAGGCAACATACGCCTCATGCTGTAAGGCAACATACACCTCATGCTGTAAGGCAACATACGCCTCACGCCATATGGCAACATACACCTCACTCTGTATGGCAACATATGCCTCACGCTGTAAGGCAACATACGCCTCATGCTGTAAGGCAACATACACCTCATGCTGTAAGGCAACATACGCCTCACGCCATATGGCAACATACACCTCACTCTGTATGGCAACATACACCTCACACTGTATGGCAAAATACGCCTCACGCCATATGACAACATACACCTCACGCCGTATG